>JACEFZ010025079.1:0-12043 GCA_014155875.1 Cepaea nemoralis
CGGGCCCCGGGTGGCCATTTTGGGGAATTTTTGGGCCCGGGAGGACCCCCGGGTCTGTTCTACTTTCCACTTTGGGAAGTGGGAGCATTTAGTGATACTTTGGGCACAGGAATGGAGCATAATGGGGACGACCCGTTGCTGTGAAGTTGGAACCTTGACTAACAAACTAACTAACTTTTTTGTGCTGGTGAAAAGCTGTGCATGTTTATGGGGTTTATATTATGTTTAAAACCATGGCCAGGCTGTGAGAACAGCAAGTTAAAAGAGGTGTAGCCAAATAATAATAGTACGCAGGAAGCCAATGAAGATTAATAAACCAACACAGGGCTGGTGTTGTGACCGCTACATTCTGCAGGATTTGCTAAGGAGAAAGCCAGAAAGCGTGGGCGGTCATGACTCGCCATTTCATGCGATCACCAGAGTCACGGATCAGCTCAGTGTTCCTGTCTTGACCATGCCATGTGGCCAAGCCATCCTGGTGTTTACTTCTCGGTCTTCCCTTTGTCTGTTCCCTTCGATCTTGCCAGTTGTCACCAAGTTCTCCAATTCATTTTTTCTCATAACATGTCCAAAAAATGTTTACTGTCTACGTCTAATTTCTCAAATCAATTTATGATTTTCATTTGTCTCCTGTAGTACTTGGTCATTGGTTTTTCTGTCTGTCCATGGTATTCTTTGCATTCTCCTCAGAAACCACATTTCTGCAGCCATCAGATGTTTTTCAGCTTGACTGCTCATTGTGCAAGTTTCACATCCATACAAAAGAACAGGCTCTATGTATCCCCTCAACACTCTTTTTCTCGTTTCAGTTGACATCTTTTTATTGGTCAGTATGTTTTTCATCTTGCTAGAGGCTACTTTCGCCATGCTGGAAAGAAAAATCAGTACCACAAGATAAAAGGGACACAAACATTGTTACCATTTATAAAAGCAAAGGTGACAGAAGTGATTGCGACAACTATCGTGGCATTTCCCTCCTCAGCATTTGTCAGAAGTTGGGTTGGCCACAGCCTAGATGAAAGTATTATTCACTGGCGAGCAACCCCAAATAGTCAGAAACTGACTAGGGACAAAATCTATATGGCTGAACTACAGATTAAGCCCATGAATATCCAACGTACAGCTCCAAGTGGCTCGTAACAAAATGAAATGAACTGTGCTGAATATTCGCCAAGGAATGGGAAGGAGAAGGTTAGCTGAGGTAGATTTTTAAGTCTAGATTTAAGAGTAATCGACAACTATCCCACTGCAGGTTTTTCTCCCCTGACTGTTCCCTTCCTTGGTGTCTAAGTAATCCCCCACCAATGTACACACACAACACTGTATGCACAATTGGAATTAAAAGTATAACAATTGAACTATGAGTTAAAATAAACTACAACATTTATTGTCTATCATTATTATTAGATGATTATCATGATGATGATGGTGAATTTATGTTACATATTGATAGTGATGACAAAAATTACATAACTTCAATGTTACTTGTCTCCTATCTGGATCTGTGGTCCAGATCGGCTACGCAGCTATGGTCAGATCTCCACTCTCCAGTAGAAAACAGCTTGCCGGTTTTCTGACATCTGCCAGTCCTGGCACTACCTGGTTGTCACTCGTTCTTGAGATCTATACCCAGGGCGCTCTTATTGAGAGCTAGGAAGAAATAGTCAAGAATGTGTTATATCTAGTTCTACATCAGTACAATCCTAAGTACTACATATATCCTAGCACACCTATATACAATGACCAGTCTGGCCAAGTTTATCTTCCAGCTCTACTGCGTTCACCATCCTCCTTCTCCCTCCATATCTCTGTCCTACGGTCTTAGTCTGGGACGGGCTTTTCAATTGTCTCACACGCCTGTAATTATTACATTTCTGCCGTCCTATGTCCATGTCGCTAATACAGACATTCTGGGTCATACAGCCGCTCCGTCCAAAGTTGGTTTAGCAGCTCACAGGGTCGGTAATGGTATCATAATAGTACCTGATCATCCGGGCTTACAAGCCGTGACCAGTATCTGTGCCAGGCTTCCGTGAATTACCGTGAACGCTCGTCCACCATACACTGGAAAGGTTTAGCACCATATACCCTATACCAATTGTGGGTAATGTCTGTACCATTACACCTCTGCTTCCAACACAATCGATGGCCAATGTGCCAATGCGCACACAATAGCATAACACCAAATTCTTCTTAGTGAGTTACCATATAACAAATCAACATCAACTAAACCTAAGGTATGCGAATTCAAAATGGCATATAAGGTTATTCTTACATACGTAGTATGAATGCAAAAAGGAAGTAATATCCTTATCTACAACAAACTGGGAAACATAGTTTCCATATACGTTACAGACCAAATAAAAGTCTGCCGAGTGCATGTCCAAAGTATAACAAAAATTATGCATATGACAAATTCAAATATATCAACCATCCAATCACATACATTATATTACTTCAAAATGGACATATAATGATACTCAACATAATAGCATAATGCATTATTAATTAGTAATAATATTGTATAGCTACAAAATGAGATATACAACAAGTCTAACTGAAGTGACCACACAGAACAGCCATATTGCTGATCTGCCCGGTTTAGTCACAAATTAGCCACTGCTGTGGTAAGAATTAAAGAAATAGTCAGTTGACTATATTCTGTACAACAAATGCACACACCAAAAGGCAACTAGGCTAGTTTACAAAGAACTGACAAGCATCTACCACGACACCTAAAGTATATCTAGAACTTAGCCAAGATCTGCCGAACATAGGGTTCCTACTTCTCAGAAGAAGAACACATAAAGAAATATGATATTGTACACTGAACTGAGAAGGAATAGTGCACACTCAAGTAACCTGAGACAATGATATTTCTTGAAATAACCTAGGTCAGGTGTAGACTGAAAATCAGTACATACATCTAAAAGACTTAACTAGTTACTAAGAAATAACTTTCCTAGTGGAGTTTAGCAGACATATGACTACAAAACATTGAGCTGGCTGCCTACCTGTTCAGAGATGTTTCTATTTTTAACATGACACAGGTCTAGAGAGCCTTATTTAAGCTGAGTCCAGCAGACAGTGTCTGAGACACTATTATCTCCTTGGCATCTTTCTGTCTATCCTCAAGCCACCATTCACATTCCTCCAGTCCTGTTCTAATTGCCTTATCAGATCTGTTTCACACATTTCACACATCCCTACAGTGCAGACACATTATCTCCCAGCATGTCCAGTCATAATTTTTTTTCTGCACGCACACTTGACCTCACACCTGTGAGTCTGACAATGTTTAGCCCCGGAAGTCTTATCAGTGAGTTCACACCTTGCACTTCTAGTCTGTTTAAGAAGGCGGTCAGCCATCTCGGTTGATCAGTTTTCCAGCATGGTGTCGTGTGAAAGGAGCAATTAGGTTCTCATGGTCAGCTGCCAGTTTACAACTCTGTTGGTAAACCTAGTTGCTTGCGTCATGCCTGGTTGGTTTTAATTACAGTCTACTGAGTCTGCCCTCCAGTCTGGTTGGATTGATAACCTCTGGGGGTGACCTGTACTGGTGTCAAAATTTAATTTTGTGTACAGAATATAGTCAAGTGACTATTTATTTAATATAGAAAGCCATCTGTGGTGGTTTGTAATCTTGCGTCATGTGAGACATCTTATACATGCTTATAGAGAAAGCGGTTCATTCTTCTGTTCTTTCTCTACATGGTCCATCAAAAGTGAACCAAAAATTGTTCTGGGATGTAAAGGCGGCATTTTACGACAGCATTACAGGCAAGATTTTTGCTCGAGTAATCCTAAAAAGACTACACATTCTTGCTGAAAGAATCTACCGTGAATCACAGTGCCGATTTAGACCAACAGGTCTACCATCAATATGATTGTCTCATTCCAAGAGAAGTGCAGAGAACAGAGGAAGCCTTTATATATTGCCTTACCCGGGAAAGTTAACCAGGTAAACAAATGCCCACAGAAGTCAGATGTGTCAGCCTCACAGTGCAAGAATGCAGCACTGCTGTAAACAGGCACAATGCAATCATGTCCGAGAAAACTCTCCGGGTGAATGCAGAAGAATAAGAAGAAGAAGAAGAAGAAGAAGAAGAAGAAGAAGAAGAAGAAGAAGATATATTGCCTTCATTGACTTCACAAAGGCATTTGACCTCGTGAGCAGAGATGGCCTTTCAAGATCCTTGAGAAGATAGGATGTCCACCCACCCTGCTAAGTCTTGTGAAATCATTTCACAAAAATACGCAGGGAACCATTTTATTCAATGGTTCAACATCCCAGTCATTCAGCATCAGCAGTGAAGTTAAGCAGGGCTGCATGCTTGCTCCTACACTTTTTGGTATCTTCTTCGCTGTTCTCTTAAGGCAAGCATTTGGGACTGCCACTGAAGGCATATACGTCCTTACAAGATCTGATGACAAACTTTTTAAACCATCAAGGCAAAGACCAAAATAAGATCAAGATGCATAAAAGAACTACTTTTTGCAGACGATGCAGCACTGACAACACATATAGCAGAAGATCTCCAATGGCTCATAGATCGTTTTGCAGCCGCCTGCAAAGACTTTGGGCTCACCATCAGCCTAAATAAAACACAGATGATGGAACAAGATGCTGGTGTAATCAAAATTTCTAATTACAATCAAAATTTCTAATTACGAACTGAAGTTGTCCATGAGTTTGTGTATTTGGGGTCGACAAAATCAGATAATCTTTCATTAGAGACAGTAATCGACAGACGCATTTGAAAGGCAGCCACAACACTTTCCAGGCTAACTAAAAGAGTTTGGGAGAATAATAGACTAACAGAGCATACAAAAGTTCATGTACATAAAGCTTGTGTTGTTAGCACAGTACTCTATGAGTCTGAATCCTGGACCTTGTACTCATGACAGGAAAGAAAGTTGAATTCCTTCCATATGAGATGTCTGAGACGTATCCTGGGCACATCGTGGAAAGACCACATAGCAAACAAACACGTGCTTGAAAGAGCGGATATTACCACAGTGCACTCCCTCTTCAAGCAGAGACGCCTCCGGTGGCTGGACCATGTATTTCGAATGGAGGATGAACGTATTCCCAAAGATCTCCCATTTGGAGAACTAGCTACAGGGAAGAGGCCAACAGGAAGACCCCAAATGTGATATAGGGATGTGTGTAAACAAGATATGAAAACCATTGGAATAGATCCAAACATATGGGAAAGAGTTGCAACAGACAGATGTTCCTGGAGAAGAGATGTACAAAATGGACTGGTGCTCTTTGAGCACAATCTGATCCAACAAACTGAGGATAGGCAGCACAGGCATAAAATGCAGTCACTTACTGCGGGACCTGCCTCATCTTACTGATGCGGAAACTGTGGCAGAGATTGTCACTCCCGCATTGAAATATACAGTCACCAGTGGTGCTGTCAGGTACCTACCCAGCGGCACAACTCTATAGTCCTTCAAGACTCAAACCAAAAACAAAAATGAAAAACAGCTTGAACATTTTGCAGTAAAGCTACATGTAAACTGTGGGAATACTCCCTGAGTTTAAAAATACACGTCACCTGGCATATTAGTCATACAAGAGTGTTTATCAAGTATGTGACTTATCAGTTAATGTTGATTGCAGAATATCATGTCATGTTAATCTGTTACCTATCCTCATTTGATATAATGGCTTGGGGTCTATATTTGCCGTTAAGTGTGGAGGTGTTAAAGCTGTTGATCTTGTTCCATGTGTCCTTCTGTTAAAGTAAAATTTCATTCATCCAAATTATTTTATTAAATGTGCACTTAATTGCAACATGACGGGTGCACTAGCGAAATTGATAATGAACTGCACTGGTGATGTCATGAGCACAGTTGGATACCTGGGCTCATCGCTTGCTAAAATGAAGGAAATCCTACAAAATGTGATGGCGCTATCACATCACAGACTTATGGTAGGAAACTGCTTTGGGACAATTTATGTATTTATTAAATGCAAGAAAGATAATTGAAAAGGCTATCTCTTATTATTGGATGGGATGTGACAAACAGGCTATTAAAGTCAACAGTGCATTCTGGTGGAATATGTGTTGGTTTGAACTTTCATTGAGAATAAACTTCAAATAAACAAAAGACAAAGATAGAGAGAATTGTCAAGAAGAATCAGACTGAGTGAGACAGTCATCTTGATTATGTGCTATACTGGCTTCCGGGGGCTGAGTGGTCTCAAGGTATGGTGTCCCCTCGAGTGCTGGGGGTCCCGGGTTCAGGCCCCGGTGAGGACCGGGATTTATTTAAAAAATCCACCTGGACTTCCAGTAATAAAATTTCCCCTGGTCTCTGGATAGTGAGATCGGATGCCCATGTGTATTGTTGCGCATGTAAAAAATCCCTTGGCAGTTGGAAATCAAAAAAGAGTAGCCTAACAGGGGCTGCCCGGGCAAAATTTTAAGTTAAAATCTACCCAAAGTATTTCAGGATCCTCGCCGATGCAACGGAGTTCGTGCATTGAGCTGAGTTTCTCCAGACTCAGGTTTGAGTTAGGAGGAAAACGGAGCACTTATGGGTTAAACCGTGTGCCGTGGTGTTGATCCAACGACTAAACGACTAAACTATACTGGCTCCCATAGTAAAGTGTAGTGTAGTGGCACCGTGCCATCTTTACAGATGAAAGTATGTGAAACAGACTTAACCTCCATAGCACAATGCCTGGGCTGAATGGAGAGAACATGTGTTGCTCATGCAGCGTGATAAGACCCTTTCCACATCTTGAGGCATACTGGGTATATGACACTGGCTCCACATTTTTATGGACCAATCGTCACGTAATGGTTGATATGAATATCACACTGGTCGCCTGTACTTCCTAAGACATTTTATGGTACCTATTTTAGGCTGCGAGCCGGGGTCAATTTTCTTACAATCTCCATCTCAATGGAGATTCAAACACAAGACAACAGGGCTGGCGGGCAAGCATCTAACCATTGTGCTACCCTGGCTTCCATATGTGTAGCACATAAACTACAACATTTCTTAGTATTGAAGCTTGTTATGAAACAGTAAAGGATCCTTCTACACACAGTTGTCAACTGCAGTGAGAAAAAGAGTTTAGAAGTGCTAAATAGAACCCATATTATTGTATGTATGTGAAACATGGCAATATACAGACAAGCTGAGACACATCTAATGGCAGTGGAAATGTGGTTTTTGAGAATAATGCAAAGAATACCATAGACAGACAGAAAATCAAATAAGACAGTTCTTCAAGAGACAAATGAAAAACAGAGATTGATTGGAGAAATTAGGCGTAGACAGTCAAGATTTTTGGACATTTCGAACATGTTATGAGGAGAAATAGGACTTCCAGGAAAGCTTGATGGGAAGCAATAGGAAGAGCATCTAGCCACTACATTACTGCAGTATCCACTGGCACTTGATAAACTAATATTGATTGTACTCAAAGTGTGTATGTGTGTGGATGTAACTGGAAAGTGTTATTATTTTTGCAGTTATTGTTCTTATTTCATCATTCTTGAATCAGATTTACCATGAGGCAACTGTGGTGAATCTGCTGGAGACAATGATGTTTTACAAGGAAACCTGTGAGGTGGCCGAAGAGTCAGTTCTTGACCTTGTGGATTACTGCTATCGCAAGTTGTGTTATCTAGTGGCAAAGTAAGAAATAGTACTTCTTTTCTATGTAAAAAATAAAAACAGCTTTAATACATAGTTTTAAAAATTAGTTGCATATACTTTTACAGGATGTTGCAGTCAACCTCAGCATTTATTGTATGTTTGGATTTGCTAGGAAATCTTTACATTCAATAGTTTGCCGTTGCTTTCTGAACGACCAACTCTCATTCCATCGATGTGAACACAACACCCAAACTGCCTGCATATGATTTTGAATCCTTGGACCGAGTATGTCAAGGAAATATGAATCTGTGTTCACTAATCTCTAAGCCACAGATGCTGACATTAAAACATGGAAAAAATTAAATCATAATTATTTTTTCAAGCAGCATTGCTTAATTTCCTGTATGTTTGTAAGCAGTGCTTGTTGAATGCAGCTGAAATATCACTTTCTGGGGAACCCCTGTGACCATTCAAATTATGAAAGAGCAAACATATACATGTATTGATTAGGGAGCCTCAGTAGCACTGTGCTAGCACATTTGCCTGCCAGCTCAGGGATGAATGTGTTCAAATCCTAGTCAAGGCAAATTTTTTAAGTTGATCTGGGCTGCCTGAGTCGACCGAGTCTACTTTACTTTTTTTAATATATTGATTAGCACTCATAGAAGACAGTGGGAAATATTTTTTTTTAAATCAGAGGACATACTAGAGAATAGAAAGTTTACAGTTATGGGTATACTATGATTGATTGATTGATTCTCATCTCATCTCATCATGTTCCTCTTGTACCTTGCGGTGTCGAGGTGAAGTATAAACTTTGTGAGAGTGCCCAGTTATGGGCTTCGTATATCGACATTCCTATGGATTCTGCTATTCCCTCCGTCCAACGTTTACGTGGTCGGCCTCTTCCTCTGTTTCCATCTTGTCTGTACATCATTGCTTGTTGTGGCATGCTGTTGACTGGTAACCTACTTGCATGGCCAAACCATTTGACTTGCTGCTTTCTAATAAAATCTAGTGCTGCTTTAACCCCCACTTTAGTCCTGATTTCTTCATTTCTGATCTTATCTCTTCTTGATACGTTGAGTATTCTTCTCAGGAACCTCATTTCTGTTGTTATGATTTTTCTTTTCTCTTTTTCTGTCATTGTCCAGGTTTGGCATTGGTAGTACAGAGTTGGTAGGAAGATTGTGTTGTAAAGTGCTTTCTTAGTAGTTATTGATACATGTTTGTTCTTTAGTATTGGTGCCATTTGTCCAATGAGTTGATTTGCCTTATTGCACCTATTTTCGATCTCGTCTTTTGATCTGCCATTTGATGATATTATACTTCCTAGGTACTTGAAACTCTTTACTTGTTTCAAGGGATGTTCGTTTAAGTGAATTGTTGCTGTTTGTTCTTCTTTAGTTATAGTCATTACCTCTGTTTTGCTTGTGCTAATTTTCATGTTATGTTCCCTACACATTTCGTTTAGACTATTCATGTGGTCTTGTAATTCAGTTTCTGATTTTGCTATTGATTGATTGATTGATTGATTGATTGATTGATTGATTGATTGATTTAGGAACCAACATCACAGCATTCGGGACATTCCCATAAGTGCTCCGTCCCCATCCTCAGCAGCCAGCGAAGAGTTCCAACACTAATAGTTCCAGTAGCAATCTGATTATATGTTCGTCTCGCCTTTCCTCTCAGCGTCGATTGTCGGCCAGATCCCCTCGTCACACCTCGCTGTCTCATTCTTACCAGACTATGGTGATCCATTTGCTCCTCCGAGGTGTACACGTGCTCCCACAAGGCCGTACCACGTCTGCCTTGTCATGCATCAATACTCCACCAAGTTTTGCTGACCCAGCCAATCTGTCCACCTGTTCATTCCCCAGCACACATGGCATGCCCCGGAGAAAAGATCCAGGTGATGCTTGCTACCCGTGACCTCCGAAGCGAAGCAAGCCACTCTGCACGAAGCTTGCCTGTTCTCACCCTCCTCAGCATGCTTTCTAAGTCAGTTACAATCACAATGTGTGTATGTGTTGTGTTCTCTATCCAGCGGAAAGCTGCACTGACCGCCTCCACCTCCATTCTTAAGCTAGATGTTGTGTCATCATACGCCAGGCTCTCCTGCTCCAAACGCCGACCATTAGCTTTTGCTAAGAACCCCCAGGCACTTCTCCTACCTCTCAACACCGACCCATCCATGTAGATAATCACATCACCCAGGCGAGAATTATCCTGAATTAGTTACTGAATTTTCACTTCCGTGGCCCCTTCTGGCCACTCCCTGCACTCCCGGCTCAATGTGATTATAACTCTGCACAGTCTGACTGTATACTATGACACATTGTATACTATACAAGTCTGACAAGTATACTATGATTAGAGTGCCACTTCCAAATGATGATAGTGCCTTGTCAAAGATACAAGTGAACTTTAACATGTGGCAGTAGCTTTAAGTTTCTGTATTGTCTAATGAGTCCTCTCAATTCTTCGTCCTTTCCCTTTTTTCCTGAGTATCAGTCAATGGCCGGTCTCTGTGGCAAAGTCGTAATTCTGCTTACCTGTATTTAAAACACAGCTACGACCGATTTGGCAGCTGAGTTTTAACGTGTTGGTATGGGAGCCAGTCGTTCAGAAAGCAATGCCAAACTACTGAATGTAAACTTGCCAAGACATCAACAACAGCAGTGCTTTTGTTGACAGCGATGTCCTGTAAATAGAATATGCAACAACAACAAAATCAGTCAATGTCTTTAATTTTATTTTTCATAGTTATAACTCTCATGGCTAGTTTTCGTAGATACTTCCTATAATATCTTTTAGTTTTGTTTTGATAAATTAATGTTATAATCATCATTATCGTCATGTAACATGTCCTATTAAGAGCATCGCTGTCATCATAGTCCACCAAAAAGATTCTTTATCCCTTGCATTTTCTCCTGTGTCGTGCATTTTCATGCTAAAGGTTCAATGTCCTGTGCCCATCTTTTGTGCTAGTTGGTCTCTGCCTTTTCTTTAAAATCCATCCATTTCTGTTCCAAACTGTGACATTCATTATTGCAAAAGTATTTAAGTTTCATAGAGGTAATGCTGTTTATCAGCCTGTTCTCTTCAATGTTCAGAATTTGTAGTTTTCCTCTTCTTGGTCCACTGTACTCTAAGAATGTGTTTGTAACATTTAAGTTCAAACGCCCTATTTTTCTTTTTTAATGATTCGTAATTTGCTGGTGTTGTCCCATAAGCTCTTAATACTGTTTAACATCTGCACCGCCGCACTCAGTCTCCATTTGATTTGATTTTCACTGTGCCTTTTGACAGAAAGGATTAACTATCTAAATCTCTTATTACTGTTTTAGAGAATGACTGTGTCATCTGCATGTCTGAGTCCTGGAAATGGATCTTCACCACTTATGAGTGGATCATAATTGCCACTTGTCTCGTCATTTTTGTCATTTTTCATTATATTTTCTGCACAGATATTGGACATATGTGGGGAAAGAACGCAGCCCTCTTAATACCCGCTTTGTACTTCAAAACCAGTTTAATATTTCACCAGCTACTCTGACAACTGCTTGGTGTTCATGATATAATGATTGAGTTAAGTGGACCAAATGTGCTGGAATTCCCCATATCTCTCATGATGCTCCACAATTTCTTATACTGAGCTTTGTCAAAGGCCTTAATGTAGTTCATTAAACAAGCATGAAGATCTTCTTCTTCTTCTTCTTCGTTCATGCCGGAGATTTTTTTCGGACGTGATTGCGTTGTGCCTGTTTACAGCAGAGCTGCGTTCTTGCGCCGTTAGGCCGACACATCCGACTTCTGCGGGCATTTGTTGACCGGGTTAACCTTCCCGGGGGGTTTCTTAGGACGTTAGACTCTCACTGTTGCGGTGTTATCTCCCATCCCAGCTGGCCCATATAGAACAGCCAGAGGCATCCTGGTCGGCCCTCAAGGGAAGGCAGGGGCAGACCATGGGCATTCCCCGCCATTCAAGGAGGCTTCCATAATTGCAGAGCCAACACACAGTGCTCTGGTACTGGGCTCACCCAAGGAATCGTCACGTCCTGCACATGGCTGCTTAGCCTCACTTCCGTATATTGGGCCTTCCGTTCACCATAGGCTGTCAGAAGAATGCTGTTTGCAGATGACATCCACGCAGTGAGCTTTCGATTCGGACTTTCCACGTAATGGATTTGCTATCCAAGCAATACTCCATTTTGTGCCACTAGGACACTTTTTCCACCTTTTATGAAGCCCACACAGTGAGCTTTCTATTCGGACTTTCCACGTAATGGATTTGCTATCCAAGCAATATTCCATTTCATGCCTCTGGGAGGCTTGTGTAACCGACATGCCTGTGGTATGAAGTGTGGCAGTCTAAATACTTCTTAATGTAAATTTAAATGTCAACCTTTGA
>JACEFZ010025080.1:0-187500 GCA_014155875.1 Cepaea nemoralis
TAGGATACTTCGCTCGCACCACACAAAAGACTTGCTCGTCGTACGAGAGGAATGGATTATACATTTTATTGCCACTGGCTCTTTGCATCACATCAATGTACAACAAACAGTCGCTAACAAATCACACAAGAATAAATGCACAGAACTTCCTATCACTAGTCGTTTTCCTAACCCTATCGCTAATCTATCTACTCGGCTAACGAAACAAGCATCGCTAAGCGATGTTATCACTCTGAAGTCTGTGTCCCGTCTGATTCTACTCCGCGTGCTGTTTACACAGTACGCGGAAGGACTTGGGGCGCACTACGGCTTTTTGCGTGCGGCCTCATTCAGCACGCTCGAGTAGTGGCCTCTTTTGAGTTACACTCTAGTTTCACGTTGCCGTGATCATGCCGTGACCAGAGTGCTAGCTCTCTGGTTGACACCTCCGTGTCTCATGAGAGAACTATTTAATAGTTCCCCTTCCTATCACCTACCCTGCCCTCATGTAGGGGCACTGAGTTACCTCTAATCTACTTGAGATAGACCACTCATTCAGGGAGGTCTTCCTCCTATATACTTGAGTCTTTGACACACACCCTCCCCTCCTGTGTTGCGTTACAAACTTTGACTCATGGTTGTGACGCAAGAGGTTTCTAAAAATTAGTGTATCTAATTTTTGTCAAAGACTCCTGATAACTTGGTTCAGGGTATCCCAATAGACCTCTACTGACTATTGTCACAGTGTAGTATCACTTTACTTGGCTACTGCTGATCGCCACAAACTTGTTTGGTTGGCGTGAGCCCTCTTCTCAATCGCAATATTATATAATTAGAGGTTTGTCTGAACCGGACCGTTGTCTTATAAGACCTGCCCTCAAATAGTAAATTAACTCACTACCCATACAAAGTTGACTTTCTTAGGGTCAACACATGAATTGCTTCATGTCCCCCATATAATATTAAACAACACTTACACAAGCTGTGTGCGACAGGCTTTACCTATCTCGCTTCCGCGTGTAAAGTTATCTTTCACTGTTAAGTTAGTGTTTCGTTGTCTATTGTGTCCCCTGACCCGAAGTTATATCCCTTTGTTCTAAAAAATGTATGTACTTTACATGTGTGTTTTCCTGGTTGTTTGCGTGTTTGGATCTAACTAATAATATAATTTAAATTCTAACATGTGTGTCTGTCTATAACTATGTATGCAAGTTAGTTTTCAAGTGCCATAATTCGGTTAAATGTGGCCACAAACAAGTGTATAACACTAATTCGTGACTACGTTTCCGTCTTATGAGACTTAAAATACTCTATCTAAGTTTTACTGTAAACTACACATAAAACACTTAAGACAGCACATTACAACATTGAAATGAATAACTAATATAAACAAATAATATCTGATATAAGTCAACGATTCAGGCGAGCAGCCGCTTTGCGATTTGTAAACAATCAGTCGCTGAATGCAAATGGCGTAACGCCTCTGTTTGTCAGCCGCAAAACGTCAGAGGCGCAGCGCTATTTTTAGATTGGAAAAATCGATTTTCTTCTCGGCTCAGTTTTGTGTATCGCTCCGCCATGAATCATATTTGACAAATACTAGTAAATAAATAAGTAATTATAGAAATAAATGATACAAAACTATAACAATAATACTTACAAATGAGAAGAAAACATGTTCATAAGCACAAAATAATTCAATAAGCATAAATAAAGATAACTTGGTCACGATGGGCACAGCTCGCACTTTGCTCTGTCTGCACACGCCATTGTCACTAACGTAAATTAGACCCTGTGATTATCTAGCCGTAATACTAATTTAGAGCCGTGGGTGAGTGTTTTAGCTTGAACAATTGTTCAAGCCACACTTCTGACACCACTTTATCCTAGCCTGTCAGCAACCGATGTCACAGGCATTCTAGGATACTTCTCTCGCACCACACAAAAGACTTACTCGTCGTACGAGAGGAATTGATTACTACATTTTATTGCCACTGGCTCTTTGCATCACATCAATGTACAACAAACAGTCGCTAACAAATCACACAAGAATAAATGCACAGAACTTCCTATCACTAGTCGTTTTCCTAACCCTATCGCTAATCTATCTACTCGGCTAACGAAACAAGCATCGCTAAGCGATGTTATCACTCTGAAGTCTGTGTCCCGTCTGATTCTACTCCGCGTGCTGTTTACACAGTACGCGGAAGGACTTGGGGCGCACTACGGCTTTTGCGTGCGGCCTCATTCAGCACGCTCGAGTAGTGGCCTCTTTTGAGTTACACTCTAGTTTCACGTTGCCGTGATCATGCCGTGACCAGAGTGCTAGCTCTCTGGTTGACACCTCCGTGTCTCATGAGAGAACTATTTAATAGTTCCCCTTCCTATCACCTACCCTGCCCTCATGTAGGGGCACTGAGTTACCTCTAATCTACTTGAGGTAGACCACTCATTCAGGGTGGTCTTCCTCCTCTATACTTGAGTCTTTGACAACGACGCAAAACAGTCACTATCGGTTTCTTTATGAAAAATATCTACTTTGGATCCGTTGCAATACGAGTCTACACGGATGGATCAGCACATAATACCGTTGAAATGGAGAGGCGGGAGTGTACATTAAAATTCATTGGCACCTTGCCCTCTTAACAGACAATAGTTTGTTACATTGTGCTTCAAAAAGGCATAATAACTACAACCCAAGGCGGTAGCGAATGTGACTGATCAGACCAATTCGTACTGTAAATGTTCGTCCACAATGGATGCATGTGAATACATAGTCATAACCACCATCACGCACCATCTTACGTCTCACGTGCTCAGTGTGTGACCTGTCTGTAATCATTTTCTCCACTGCCATGAATAAGAGTATTAAGGACACAGGATTGATAGATAAGGACTTTTATATTGTCTGTAAGCTTCCTATAGTTTCCAGTCCCCAACATGGCGGTTAGGCATTGAACCGTTAAGTCCTAATGCGTGTTTATGCGCGTGGCTACGGTTTGCAGTTGCATTTTTCTCATGTTGGACTGGTAGTTCATGGTTCTGTCGCCCTGCTACTGAATGAGTGCGTGGCGTGACACTGTGAGCTGTGAGATTCGTGTGGAATGCTTTTACATCTGTCCGCTGTTGTTTGCACAGTGAACTGCATGTTCGGAACAATGGCCGGCTGTTGCTGAATTGACTGGTTTGCCTCTTCGGTTCACGAGTGCATTTTTAAGGAGACTCCTGGGAGCTACGGAGTTCGTGCTTTGTGCGGCACATTTGGCGGGTCGCCCTGCGGAAAGAGACCGAGCATCGTGGAATAAAACCTGGGTCAATGAAGCCTTTCTGGTGACTGCTGATTCCATCGACTATGCGTCGATGTATTTTGCGTCGAGGACTTTTGTGTTGGCATTCTGGCGGCTGTATTATGCACAGTGTATCTGTGCGGGCTGTTGGCTTGCCGAGACTCCAGTCTGTTCCATTTTCCAAATTAGCAGTGAGGAGCATTTTGTATGATATTCACTGGCACAGGAACGGAGAATAATGGGGACGACCCGTTGCCGTGAAGTTGGAACCGTGACTAACTAACTGACTGACTGACTGACTGACTGACTGACTGAGCTTAGCTTAGCTTAGCTTAAGTAAGTAAGTAAGTAAGCAAGCAAGCAAGCAGGCAAGCTTCCTGTTCTTCCAGACTCTTTTTGTTAATCTGTTCATTGTTGTTGTTGCCTTATCAATCCTGCTTTGATTTCCTGATCTAGGGATAATTTGCTATTTACCCCTGCTCCTAGATATGTAAAATGATCTACTATCTCCAGTTCGGCGTTGTCAATAAAGATTGATGATACCCGATGTGCACCTTGTGACATAATCTGTCTTCTGTTTGCTAATTGTTAAACCAAATTCAGAACAAGCATTGGAGAATATAGATAGTAGACGCAAAATTCTTTCTCAGAGTGGGTCGTTATTGCAGCATCATCTGCAAAAAGCAACTGTCTGATCAGTACCCTCCTAATTTTTGTTTTGGCCTTCAATCGCTGAGCATTGTACAGGTCGCCATCTGAGCGTGAGTAAAATAATAAAATAATAATTGAGGCATGGCCAGAGTACAAGGAAAGTACTGCCATAACTATGATGCATGAATCCGGGCAATCTAGACGGCAACAGAAAATTGCTGAATACAAATTATGGTACACAGCCTGTATTGCTATTGACATATGCAAAACCAGGAGCTTCAGTCTGGGAAATTGACAGTACGACTGCCTTTACTGTCTGAACTTGACAGCCAGCGTAAGGTCACCATACTGTGGATTCCATCTCACTGTGGAGTACCCAGAAACGAGAGAGCTGATCGACCAGATAAAGAAGGAGCAACAGAAGACCAAACTGATGTGACTGTTACATGCCACCAAAAGAAAAGAATCGTTAAATCAATCAGATAACAAGACGATTACCATTTTATGGATAGACCAGAACAAATAATTATTCTGCTCCTCAGAATAAGGCGCAATAGATTACTCAGCCACATGTATACGCAATTCAAGACTGGAAAATCAGCCGTTTGCACATGTGGATTGACGCCGAAGACAGCAGATCAGATCACATACTCTGAAGACAGCTGCCCCAAAATACGACATATCAAGGCAACCCTTCTGACCTAGAGAAACAAAGGTGGAAGATATAGTTCATATACTATGTGGACCACTGAGTGAACTAAAAAAAATTAAGTGAAGTTCATACAAAAGACAACATTGCAGGAATAGGCAATGCATTTCAAGCGAACAAAAGAAGAATAAGACCACGTTATTACGTACCGTTTTCTTGTTTGTAAACTGTTGCTGTGTTGATCTAAATACCAAGGTCGTAGTTCTCATTGATAGCTTTCGCATGCTCTCTGTTGATACCACGTATAACACAAACTACACTCACACACACAGTCACACACAGACAGTCATACACAGACACAAACGCACACAGACACACACACGAACACACCACCACCATCACCACAACTACCACCACTTACTACTCGCCACGACCGTTAACTGTGACGAAAGCATCACTAGGCATGTTCTCGGCACGAAATGGGCCGATATTTGTAGTTTTTCTCAAGTTCCAAACAGCTAGGAGTGTAATGCAGATTCAGTGATACTTTGTCTCCCACTAACACTTGCAGAAATGTGCCTCGTGTGGTGAAGACCGTGTTGCCGCTGGTCCTGGTCATATACCTGCTCACTGTTCTCTCCTACTTCACAGCCATGTCCAGGCAAGAACTGCTGCAGTCCCGAGCCATTGGTGTGGTAAGTGAGCCAACTAACTTTGATCAGTTTGTCCGACTTAAATGGGAAAGAGCTCAATCTAGTCGTCGTCATCATCATCATCATCATCATCATCATCATCATCATCATCATCATCATCATCATCATCATCATCATCATCATCATCATCATCATCATCATCATCATCATCATCATCATCGTCGTCGTCGTCGTCATCATCATCATCATCATCATCATCATCATCATCATCATCATCATCATTGTGGTAAGTTAAAAAGAAATGAGGATGGGATCCCCAAATTCTAATAGCCAACTGTTTGAGAAACTTGAAAATGGCTCGTTAAGAATCCCTAGGGGTGAATTGTGATTAATAGTTGAAGTTTCTTCACAGAAGACCAGTGGAGCCCCAGAAGTTCACAGTACTCCGATAAGGGAAATTTTCCCCGGGAAAATCTGAGATACTTGTATTTTCCCGGGTACACTTGGCTCAACTCTATTGAAGTAACTAATATATTCTAATTAATATTACACAACGCCAAGTAAAACACCAAACACCAAGTGAATCATCAAAACACTATAATGAGATAATCTAGTGGTGTGCTCCTGTGTTGGGTGTGCGTGTGTGTGTGTGTGTGTGTGTGTGTGTGTGTGTGTGTGTGTGTGTGTGTGTGTGTGTGTGTGTGTGTGTGTGTCCCTTACATCTTGTAATCTCATAAATTCAATACTTTGTAAGATGTGTTGCAGGAAATATACTGGACAAATTGGGAGACATTTAGCAGACAGATTCATGGATATTCTGAAACAAATCTGAGAAGATTCTGACAAACCTTTTTCTAATCATTTCATTTCTTATAATCATATGATGCCCGTGATGTAAGTATCGCTGCCCGAAGTGCAGGTCAGCACAGCCAAATGGATATGCGCGTTTACTTTTAAACTTCCGGTGTGCTGATGTGCCATGGAGTTGGCGTAGGTCACCTGCACTGTGTGGTATTTTGACCTACGCCAACTCCATGGCGTATTGGTTTCAACTTCTACACCGGTCAGTTAGAATAAAATGTTGACTTCAAGTCCTTGACTCAGGGACTTAAATTACAAGTACCTCAGAAGTCGGAGTGGATTCGCCTGATGGCCAGGGACACTAGCATTAGGGAAAGCTAAATCAGTACTGTGCACTAGTAGTAGTAGCACGTTCATGGACTACGCTTGAGTTCAAGGCTAGCGACAGGAAAACCAAACTGCCATGACGTCATTGTGTGTTAGGTTCAATACGGACGTCTGAGTTCATGATGACCCTGGCCTGTACACTCCCAGCAAGCATGGACACCTCTTAGATGCTGGTTAGGGTTACACAGTCGGCATGTCCTTCCCATATGTTATTACACCCCGTTCCTATTTTTTGTTCTTTTCACACACACACACACACACACACACACACACACACACACCACACACACACACACACACACACACACACACGCGCGCGCTTGTCATTGTACTTAATACTGCACTCGCTTTTCTTTATTAACAGACGATCTTTATTATTGTATTTACTTCAGCTTCGTGTTTTTGTTTTGGTTGACATTAATATAAGTTATTTCATTCGAACTACATTACTTGTTCGTGTATTTATTTATTTGTATCTTGTTAGTGTGTACTATTTTGTCAAAACTCGCCCATGTAACTATCATTACAGTCCATGAAAAAGGTTTTCTATAATTGAAGTGTTGTGCATGTATGGCTTGAGTTTTCCACCCCCCCCCCTTCCCAACAGCTACTCTTATGAATGTTTATAAGTGTTTGTAAATAGGTGTGGATATTTGTGTCTATACTAGTATCTGTTACTGAGACTTCACCTGACCTGACATACTATGAGGTGTAATATATAAGGGGCGTTCATTTGAAATCCGTTCGTGCTGCACTGCGCGTAATTGCGTACGTTGAACATGATCATGTCATAGTCATGTGATAAGTACTGACCAATGAATAAAAGAGCACGTGCTTATCGTCCAATGATGCATAGGTTCTGTTTCTGACCGTTGAGAAAATGGCCATGTTGATCCAAAATCCGTCCAAAGAAGCTCAAAGAGCTGTGATTCAGTTTCTTTCATTTGAAGGATGTCGACCAGTAGACATTCATCGAAGAATGCAGGCAGCGTACGGTAACAAATGTGTGTCGAAGACAACAGTGGCAGACGGAGTGGAATGAATGTTTCGGAAAGGACGTCAATTTACGACAGATCTTCGACGGCCGGGTCAAGCGCATATTGTTGCAACACAAAAAACCATCGCCAAAATTGATGCAGCAGTTCAGATGAACCGTTGACGAAGCATACTTTCGCTAGCGAAAGAATTTGATGTGTCAACTGGGACAATTCAAAAGGTCGATCGTAAGAAACTGCAATATCGGAAGGTGTGCTCACAGTGGGTACCACGGATATTGACCGACCACCAAAAAGAGGAACGCATGGGATGGTGTTTGAACCACTTGCTGCTTTACAGAGAGGAGGGTGATGCATTTCTCCTCCGCATAGTGGCAGGCGATGAATCATGGTGTCACCACTTTGAGCCGAGCAGCAAAAGAGAGAGCATGCAATGGAAGCATGCTGGATTACCAAAAGCCAAAAAATTCAAGTTACAGGTTTCCGCTTGTAAGATTATGCTGAGTGCATGTTTTGACCATGAAGGGATATTGTTGGCCGACTTTAAAGAACCTGTTGTCAACATCAACTTCGCCCACTACTTGTAAACACTAGATAAGCCGCAAAAAGCCATCAAGAATAAACGACCCGGCATGCTTTCTCGCTGTGTGATTTTGTTGCAAGATAATGCTCGTCCGCATGTCGCAATGATTGTGCAGGAAGCATTAGCAAGGAAGTAGTGAGAAATTCTGCAACATCCAGCCTATAGTCCTGATTTCTCACCATGTGATTTTAATTTGTTCGGACCTCTTAAAAAAGCTCTCAAGGGGCAACAATTTCACACAGATGCAGACGTAATGAACGCGTTACACACTTGGTTCAGTGAGCAACCACAATCATTTCTTGCGGACGGCATTCGCCGCCTACCTAAGCAATGGGATGCTTGCGTGAATGCTTACGGCGATTTCTTCTGATCAACCCATGGTGCATAATTCATTTAAAATGAATGCTTTGTTTAATCCTACCACACATGTTAATGTTTCTTTCATGCTTTTGTAATAAAGCCATTGGAACGGGTTTGAAATGAACGTCCCTAATATAATGTATGTGCTTGTTGTGTCTACCCATGACCTTAACATATCTTTATTTTGTCTGAGTTTTCTAATATAATATCCTACCCCACATTCTAATACCATATCCTACCCCACATTCTAATACCATATCCTACCCCACATTCTAATACCATATCCTACCCCACATTCTAATACCATATCCTACCCCACATTCTAATACCATATCCTACCCCACATTCTAATACCATATCCTACCCCACATTCTAATACCATATCCTACCCCACATTCTAATACCATATCCTACCCCACATTCTAATACCATATCCTACCCCACATTCTAATACCATATCCTACCCCACATTCTAATACCATATCCTACCCCACATTCTAATACCATATCCTACCCCACATTCTAATACCATATCCTACCCCACATTCTAATACCATATCCTACCCCACATTCTAATACCATATCCTACCCCACATTCTAATACCATATCCTAGCCCACATTCTAATACCATATCCTACCCCACATTCTAATACCATATCCTACCCCACATTCTAATACCATATCCTACCCCACATTCTAATACCATATCCTACCCCACATTCTAATACCATATTCTACCCCACATTCTAATACCATATCCTACCCCACATTTGAGCCACACTAAAACGCTGTTTGCTTTTTTTTTGTTTTTCATATCCCTTACAGGACGTTGCAGTCAACATCATCATTTTTTCAGCTGCTGTTGATGTACTAGGAAAGATTACGCTCAGTAGTTTGCCATTGCTTTCTGAGCGACCGGCACACATACCCCGTAAGTTACCAACGCGGCGAGAACCACTACCGATTCTCCAGCAGGTTACGTTACTCACGAGAATATACGGAATTACGGAGAAAGACGTAAACCTCTAGGCCAGGAAGACAGATCTGTTTGCTTTACCACTGTGTATATTATTGTTGTAAGCGTAGTGTCGTTTTTTAACTGCTTCATGATGATCCCAACCGTTGTATTGTTTCAGACCTGGGCCCAGCGTGTGCTAGAACCAGCCAGCTCCATCATTTACATCGGTGTTGGACTTACTGCTCTCGGTAGCCTCAATGCTACATTTCTGTCTGCTGGCAGGTACCTACCTAATCTACCTGTTTTCTGTATGTCTCTGTGTCTGTCTACTGTTTGTTTATCTGCCTTCCCGCGTATGTGTCTAACTGTCTAACTTTGTAATCTTCTTTATCTGTTTAAAATATCCAATGTGTATTCTTTCCGTTCGTCCGCCTGATTGCCTATCATTCGATGGATCGTTCGGTCCGCTGGTTTTGTCATCCCGACTGTTCGATTGAAAGACCTAATGCATTTGACTGTCTATTTTTTTTTTTTTTTTGCATATCCTTTACAGGACATCGCTGTCAACACCTGCACCTTTCAGCTGTATGTTGATTTCTTGGCAAGATTACGCTCAGTAGTTTGCCATTGCTTTCTGAGCGGCCGGCTCACATACCCCGTAAGTTACCGATGCGATTCGAACCACTGCTGATTCTCACCGTCATCACGTCACCGACGAGAGTATACGAGATTACGGAGAAAAGTCATAACCTCTAAGCCACGAAGCCGGCGTCTATTTGTTGCTTGATTTTAATACATAATTATCGGTCCATCCTTGTGTCCCATTGCTAATATTATGTATATATTTCAAGTTATCAATTGTATGTGTTTGCATTCGTTGCTATGTATCTATTTATAAATTATCTTATGTTTTGTCCAAAGGCTTTCAGGAGTAGCAGCTAAGAATGGACAGATGCCAGACGTGGCTTCATGGGTGCACGTCCGGAGTAAAACACCCCTAGTGGCCAGTGGAATGAGGGTCAGTGGACGTTTTTAATTCACAGCTGTTACGAGCGTGAGCAATTATCGGTCTTTACATGTATTCGTATGTGGGAACTAACGGGGTCAGCTTAGACTAATAACGGATGTGCAAATACTTGAACATTTATATTTGTCAGAATGTTGTTGTTGTCTCCAGGGGCGTGTATCGACAAATACGAATGCGAAAATCGCTGCTGTGTGAGTGCAGCACATGTGTAGATAGTTTGCGGACTGATTAAACTGGTTAACCTCTTATGAACCTTGTTGACACATGCACTCTTGGCTCAGACGAGCGCTATGACACATCTGGCAGACGACAGGAAACGACCCAGACGCACGGCGGCAGTCAGTATGTAGACATGTATTTTCTCACGGGAACATACAGTGTTGAAGCACATCCAATAGGCTCTTGAGCTGTTCCTTTCCCGTTCACAACTATACGTAAGCACGAGGAGAAGTCAATAAGTATGTCACAAATGGCTGTAGAAAAATAACTAAATATGATAACAACTTGAAACCAGTTTATTTTTATACACACATTGTCTCTTTATTTCTCAACATAATTTCCACCAACATTGATGCACATATCCCATCGTTTCATAAGCCCTCCCAAACCGGCTGCATAGAACTGACTGATCTGTTTTCTAAACCACGTTTTCACTTCACATTCAACTTAGGCGTCATTCACGAAATGTCTCCCGCCAGAGTGGATTTTCAGTGGACCAAAAGAGTGGAAATCGCTAGGGGCTAAGTCGGGGCTGTAAGGTGGATGTTCCAGAACTTCCCATCTTAGTTGGTTAACTTTCTCCTGAGTTAATCGAGCCGTATGTGGTCTGGCATAGTCATGAAGAAGCAATACTCCTCTAGTCAGCAATCCTGGACTTTTTCTTGGAATTGCATCATGAAGCATCGATAGAACTTCACAGTACGATTCAGAATTCACATTGTCTTCTTGAAATGGGTTAAAAGCACGCCTTGACAATCCCAGAGTACTGTCAGCATAACCTTCCCTGCTGATGGCGGTACCTTGAATTTTTGGACACAATTCGGGCTGGTAGTCAGCATAAACAGAAAACATTTCCTTATTAATGTCCTTTGCAGGCAGTCCTTTTGCCCACAAAAAAAAAAAACGCACAACAGCACGTTGCTCTTTGGTTGTACACGACGTAAGTACAGTCGCCATTTTGTTTATGCGCTGCACATGCGCATGAGACACCTAGTGCCACCTGACGAACGGGAATATAAAGTTCGATGTTGCTGTCACCTAATGACACCTGTAGAAAACACCAACTACATTTACCTGCCATCCCACAGAACTGTGTGACTTTCTTAATGACTCACCCTCGTAATTATCAAACTCTACTGAAGAAAATTAAAAAGAGAATAGAATTAGTCAAAAATGTTTTTAACAACATACAGTGTTAACATTTTAGAGGTTAGCAACGCAATGAAAAATGAGAATTGTCACATGTTATGCATATTCAACACTATTATATGGCGCAGAAGCTTGGACAATGAAAAGGCAATTAGAAAGTCGAATAAAGGCTATAGCGATGTAGATATATAGAAGAACTAGCTGACCCGGCCCGGCTTCGCCCAGACCCTGGTGGGGAGCATCTCATTTAATTCATATAAGTAGTCATATAAGTTCTCGTTCCCGTTACCGACTATCTGTCTGTCTGTCTGTCTGTCTGTCTGTCTGTCTGTCTGTCTGTCTGTCTGTCTGTCTGTCTGTCTGTCTGTCTGTCTGTTTGTCTGTCTGTCTGTCTGTCTGTCTGTCTTTCTGTCTGTCTGTCTGTCTGACCCGGCCCGGCATCGCCCAACTCCTGGTGTGGAGCATCTCATTTAATTCATATAAGTAGTCATATAAGCTCCCGTTCCCGTTCCCGACTATCTATCTGTCTGTCTGTCTGTCTATATGTCTGTCTGTCTGTCTGTCTGATCCGGCCCGGCTTCGCCCAGCCCCTGATGGCGAGCATCTCATTTAATTCATATAAGTAGTCATATAAGTTCCCGTTCCCGACTCTGTCTGTCTGTCTGTCTGTCTGTCTGTCTGTCTGTCTGTCTGTCTGTCTGTCTGTCTGTCTGTTTGTCTGTCTGTCTGTCTGTCTGTCCGTCCCTCCCTCTCTGTCTGTCTGTCTGTCTGTCTGCCTGTCTGTCTAATCATTTATTGGTTGCAGTTAGAACAACCTTAGATAAACGAAGACCAACTTACAAAAAGCATTAGAAAGAGCACTTGAAAGGTCTTTACATCTTCCCCAACAATTAACTTGGGTAAATGGAGCAGCGGCAGCAGCATCAGCAGAAGAAGGAAAAGGAGGAGTAGGAGCTGGGAGGAGGAAGAGGGAGGTGGAGGAGGGAGGAGTTAGGAGGGAGGAAGAGATAGGCGGAGAGAGGAGGAGGAGGGAGGAGGAAGGAGGAGGAGGAGTAGGGAGGAATAGGAGGGAGGAGGAGTGATTAGGAGGAGGAGAGAGGAGGTAGGAGAAGGGAGGAGGAGGGAGGAGGAAGGAGGAGGCAGGAGGAGGAGGCAGGAGGAGCGAGGAGGAGGAGGAGGGTAGGAGGAGGAAGAGGGAGGGGGAGGAGGAGGGAGGAGGAAGGAGAAGGAGGGAGGAGAAGAACGCAGGGGGAGGAGGAGGAGGGAGATGGAGGAGGAGGGAGGAGGAGGAGAGAGGAGGAGGAGGGAGGAGGCGGAGGGAGGAGGTGGAGGGAGGAGGCGGAGGGAGGAGGAGGGAGGAGGAAGAGGGAGAAGGATGAGGGAGGAGAAGGAGGGGAAGGATGAGGAGGGAGGAGGAGGAAGAGGGATGAGGAGGAGGAGGGAGGTGGAGAGAGGAGGAGGTAGGAGGAGGAGGGATGAGGGGGAGGACGTAGGAGGAGGAGGAGGAGGAGGAGTAGGAGGAGAGAGGAGGAGAATGGAGGAGGAAGGAAGAGGAGTGATTAGGAGGAGGGAGGAGGAAGAGGGAGAAGGAGGACGGAGAAGGAGGAGGAGGAGGAGGGAGGAGGAGGAGGTAGGAGGAGGAGGAAGAGGGAGGAGGAGGAGGGATGTGGAGGGAGGAGGAGGGAGGAGGTAGAGGTAGGAGGAGGGAAGAGGAGAGAGGATGAGGAGGGAGGAGGAGAAGGAGGAGGAGAGGGAGGAGGAGGGAGGAGGTAGGAGGGGGAGGGAGGAGAAGGGGGAGGAGGGATAAGGGGGAGGACGTAGAATTAGAAGGAGGGAGGAGGAGGGATTGGGAGGAGAGAGGAGGAGAAGGGAGGAGGAAGGAAGGGGAGTGATTAGGAGGAGGGAGGAGGGCGAGGAGGTAGGAGGAAGAGGGAGGAGGAGGGAGGAAGGAGGAGGAGGAGAAAGAGGGAGGAGGAGGAGGGAGAGGGAGGAGGGGGAGAGGAAGAGGAAGAGGGTAGGAGGAGGAGGAGGGGAGAGGAGGAGGAGGATTTTAACGCATATGCCTGTAGACAACTGCAGCGAAAAGGTGGGTCTGTCTATCTATCTGACCCGGCGTGGCTTTGCCCAGCTCCTGGAGGGTAGCGTCTCATTAAATTCATACAACAAAAAAAGTAACTTAAAAGAATGTCCTTCCACACACCATCCATTATTTTTAATGAAAACTCTTTCTAATCACCTGCATGACTACAGTAACTTCTTAAGCATAAAAAGATGAGTTACAATGTTATGCATTGTGCATTATTTTTATGAAAACTTTGAAAATGCCTTACAGATTGTATCATTATTTATTATAACTCATATGCCGGTACATAACTATGGACAAAGAGTTTATAAATCTTTGAAAACGATGCCACAATATGACTATAAGTTATACAGAAAAGTTATGCCCCTTGAAATAACTTTTACAGAGTTAAGTCCCCTGAGATATATTAAATTATAATGAAAAGTGAAAAATGAAATAATATTGGGTAAGCAGCCGATTTCACACTAAAAAAATATGACAGTGGGCTGCACTGGAATGAAAGGAAGACGTGTAGAAAATTTCATCTCAATCGGATGGGCCGTTCGCGAGCGCAAAAATGACATACGGACATACAGACAGACAGACAGACAGACAGACAGACAGACGGAGATCGCAATTTATATATAAGATATGTCGTATTTAATGAAAACAAAAAACAATCAAATCTGGGCTTCTGCAGTCAGTGCCGTTATCAGCACCGTGTTACACTAAGAAGATTACTATAGTTTGTAATGATAATTCTTTATTATATACTTGTTAGGGGGGGAAAGCAAATAACTCACAAATACCCAGCTTTGTTACTTTGTTACCCTCAGAACAAACACCACAGGCATCCCATGTATGTTTATTTTAATATATGGTGCTGCATCCACGCATATTATTTTACCCATCTTGTATTTTCAGTGCATAATCGCCATTTTAGTCATGATGCTAGCCGATGGTCAGCAACTTCTGAGGTTTTACATTTTCATCGTATGGCTCTTCCACGGAACATCCATCACGGCCCTGCTCATCCTTCGGTACAAAAACAAGAAAAAGAGACGTCCCTATAAGGTTAGAATTACGTGTTGTTCTGTCTACCGTCGCACACAGTTCAAGTGACGGATAGTTAAAATCCGGACATACTTATAAAGCGTTGCAACATGTTTTCCCTTATTGACTACGTACAGGATAGAAATGTTTGCAGATCTCCACCCTGACTGGAAAGACCTTACACTTGTGAACAACATATATAGGACACACCATCATGACCAGGTGCCCTGCCACATGGGGTAGGGGGCGAAGATCATGCATCTCCGCAGATATCGACTCCTTGTGTTCTGAGACAATTCTGTTGTTATTCCTCCATGCCGTCACCTTAGGCCATCCGGTAAAATTTCTCAAGGTCTGCCTCTGCCACCGTTGATCTTTCCAGTGGTCACGATAATGTTCCAATTCTTCGCTTCTCATTACAAGACCAAAAAACATCTTTTGTCTCTTAAAAAAAAGTTGTATTTATTGTTCTGCTTCCAAACCTTTGTCTCAGGCACTCGTTAGTTACTGTGGCAGATCCAGGTATTCGCAACATTCTTCGCATAAACCACATCTCTGTTGCTTCAAACTGTTTCTAATGTTTTCGTTCACATTTCAAGATTCAGTTTCACGCAACAGTAGAAGTTGTCTATAATATTTCAGTACTCTCTTATTGATATGTAATGATTGCTTGGCCTCTGTCTCTATGAGGCATCCTCCACCGGATATTATGATTGGCCCAAGAAATAATCGAAGGGAAACAACACGTTGCAAAAGAGCCAAAATGAAGTAGGCCCATCAAGACATATGTGCAACATGGATGTGTATAGTCAAAAGATCTTGTTTCCCTCTACACAGCGAAAATATTATGGGGAAGTTGAAAGACATGAGAGGAATGGCATCCCTGTTTCCTTACTACGGGTTTCCTTAACAGTTTCTTATAATAGTGCATTAGTGTACTAACACACCCCCAGTACTGGCATGTTGAATTTACCACATTAGCAATGCTTTTTAATCAACCCAGTTTCATGAAAAGGTTAACAGAATTCTGTAAAAGTAAAGGCCGCAACCAGTTGTCTAGTGATGGCAAAATACGAGCCCAACAGGACACAAACTTACCATTGCTTTTAAGAGCAGACGCGCACCAGACGACAACCTAAATAGTTGCCTTCAGTCCACTAGCGAATAACTGAAAAGGACTGCCATCATGTCGGATATCAGTTTTCAAGTTGGCATGGGGGTGTCGGAGTAGAAAGATAATCAGCTCTGTATTTTAGAATGGGCACAGTTGTGTATAATTAAAGCAAATATTCAGATATCAATTCTAAATAGTGCACAGTTGTGTATAATTAAAGCATATATTCAGATATCAAATCTAAATAGTGCACAGTTGTGTATAATTAAAGCATATATTCAGATATCAATTCTAAATAGTGCACACTTGTGTCTAATTAAATCATATAGATTACACCATATATTCAGATATCAATTCTAAATAGTGCACACTTGTGTCTAATTAAATCATATAGATTACACCATATAGTCAGATTTCAATTCTAAATAGTGCACAGTTGTGTCTAATTAAATCATATAGATTACACCATATATTCAGATTTCAATTCTAAATAGTGCACAGTTGTGTCTAATCAAAGCATATATTCAGATATCAATTCTAAATAGTGCACAGTTGTGTCTAATCAAAGCATATATTCAGATATCAATTCTAAATAGTGCACAGTTGTGTCTAATCAAAGCATATATTCAGATTTCAATTCTAAATAGTGCACAGTTGTGTCTAATCAAAGCATATATTCAGATTTCAATTCTAAATAGTGCACAGTTGTGTCTAATCAAAGCATATATTCAGATATCAATTCTAAATAGTGCACAGTTGTGTCTAATTAAATCATATATTCAGATATCAATTCTAAATAGTGCACAGTTGTGTATAATTAAAGCATATAGATTACACCATATAGTCAGATATCTATTCTAAAGTGTGCATGGGACTGTCTGAGTAGACCGATTTGAGTCAGGAAACATCTGCTAAAAGATGCAGAAGACTGTCGACTGTCAATCGATCAAACGTAGATAACTCACCTTGCCAGTTAACAGACAAGAGAAGACAAAATAATGCAAGACAATACAAGACACGATATGACTACCCAGTTGTTTGGCAATCTATTCCTGTATATTGCATCATGTTAAGCAGTTAATCGCACATAATTTACAGGCAGTCACAATCAATACCAATATATTTTAAAGCTGTTTGTGATAACTTTTTATTGTTGTTGCATATCCCTTACAGGACGTTGCAGTCAACATTAGCATTTTTCAGCTGCTGTTGATGCACTAGGCAATATTACGCTCAGTAGTTTGTCATTGCTTTCTGAGCGACCGGCTTACATACCCCGTAAGTTACCAATGCGTCGAGAACCGTTACCGATTCTCGCGCAGGTTACGTTAGTCACGAGAATATACGGGATTACGGAGAAAGACGTTAACGCCTAGGCCATGGAGACCGGCTGTGATATCTTGGGGAGTTAAATTCAGTAGTTTGCATTTAATTTCTAAACGACCGGCATTCATACTATTGTATGAACACCCAGCACTAGCGGTCTGTTTCCAAATCGCCCGCAGTCGTGTTTCAAACGCAATATGCGGGGTTGCGAATTGTTTTTGTAACCCCTTCGCCACATTGGGCCAGCAGCGTGTAGTTGTGTACGTGTTCACCAGGTGATCAGATATTGTACGTGTTCACCAGGTGATCAGATATTGTACGTGTTCACCAGATGATCAGATATTGTACGTGTTCACCAGGTGATCAGATATTGTACGTGTTCACCAGATGATCAGATATTGTACGTGTTCACCACGTGATCAGATATTGTACGTGTTCACCAGATGATCAGATATTGTACGTGTTCACCAGGTGATCAGATATTGTACGTGTTCACCAGGTGATCAGATATTGTACGTGTTCACCAGATGATCAGATATTGTACGTGTTCACCAGGTGATCAGATATTGTACGTGTTCACCAGGTGATCAGATATTGTACGTGTTCACCAGGTGATCAGATATTGTACGTGTTCACCAGGTGATCAGATATTGTACGTGTTCACCAGGTGATCAGATATTGTACGTGTTCACCACGTGATCAGATATTGTACGTGTTCACCAGATGATCAGATATTGTACGTGTTCACCAGGTGGACCTGTGGATTCCCGTGGTGGTAGTAACAGGGATAGCCTGCCTGCTGATCGCACCGTTCCTGCAGAACCCAGAGAAGGAATTCGTGGCGGCTGTGACGCTTCTGGGAATGTCTATTTTAAGTTACTTCCCGATCACGTGGCTCAAGTCAAGGTACATCATTAACGTTCCAGGTAAGGCTTTTATGTTTATTACAGGTGTGTGACATGTTGATAGAGAATACCTCTGGGGTTTGATGTGGCACTATTAGATTCCACAGAAAAACATACATTTAATAAGGGCAACATATAACGAGTTGAAATGTAGAGTTTTTAGTGACGAGAAGCTAACATTTTTGAAAAAAAAGGAGATCCATAAAGATTTTATTTTTTAAGGAGGGGGGGGGGGGGGGGGGGGGTGGTCACGATTATTATTCTTACTATGGACTGGATTATAAAGACAACGATAACTACCGCTAAGATGATGAGATTACATCAACAAATGATAACCTGATCTCAAAATGTCCTGCTCGCGACCATCTCTTAATCTCTTAATTAAATACTCATTACATCCATGCACTAATTTCTTAAATCAAATTATTTGGAATTTCTCGTATGATTTCTGAGGAAATGAGGTAGTAGACCATTTGGTAAGGCGGTGATTTAATACATGTAACATTTTTAGTGTCTGTTTTATGATTAAGTTCACCGTCTTTACCTGATATATTCTAATAACATTATTGCCAGTCATAGCCTCCCTGTATGTCACAGTGAGATGGTGTCCACTGTAACACTAACTTTAGTTAGTTGGTGTTTTCTGCACCGTGGGTTCTTGCTTGCTCTTTAAACAATATAAAATAACACAGAGTAATGCAGCTTTACATAACATAATTACGATACTTACAAGACGTTGCGGCGACTACCCTTCATCAGCAAACAAATACATGCACGAAACACAGCATAAAGTACAGGAGAAGATCCTCCGGCGACTATATTAAGGCAAAGGGACGCGATGAAAAGAATAAAAAGATGAAAAAAAAATATAGCAATGAAGAGAAAATAAAAATATGAAAAAAATGTTGCTACTTATCCAAGAGTCCGAGACTTTACTGCTACCACGAATGTATTCTTTATCCTCTTTTATACATAACCGTGGAAGTCTGTGGGTCATGGGGACCGAGGTAGGGGATGGTACCAGGGTAGTGATAGCATATTTTTTCCATCTTGTTATTTTTCTCATCCCGTCCTTATGCCTTAATGCAGTCATCGGAGGATCATCGCCTTTACTATATTTTGTGTTTCGTGTATGTATTTGTTTGCTGATGAAGGCTAGTTGCAACAACGTCCTGTATGTGTTATAATTCTGTTCTGTAAAGCTGCATTACTTTGTGTTATTTTATATTGCTAACATTTCCACAGCTTTACCGCAGTTCCACCATATATTCATATTTTTATTTATATCTTGCCAGCTCTGGGAGTTTGTAGGCCTTGATAACTGAAGGAGCAGCACATACATAATTAAGAAAAACAACCTGCTGACAGTCGCTTGTGTTATTTGTTGTGTTATTTTTTTGTTTTTTCGCTGTGTTATTGCTAAATTTTTCGTCAGTTCTTAGAGTATGTACTTCAGCAGTTGTTTGAGCAAATTATTTCTGTTGGTGAGCAGGTGGATTAATATATTTTATAAGGGGGGAGGGGGGAGGGGCAAATAAACTTCCAGATCTTCATTTTTTCACTGCGACAGTGACAAACTATTGGTTTCCAAACTTATCTATGGAAAATTCTTCAGTCACTACAGATGCTAATGGTCTCTTTTGGACGGCACTAAGTTCTCCCAGTGAACGGTGGATGTTGTAGTATTATTAGTGCTGCGAGTTGTCGTTGTTTGTGTTAAATGAAAGAGTTTCAGTGTTACTTTAAAAAAAAAAAAGTTGTGTCTGGTAATTGTTCCTTGTATAATCTGATTCTTTTTGGGGAACAATGTACACAGCTCTTTAACTAACGAAAAGTAAGTTTAGACCAAACATGGTACATAATCAAAGGAAATATGGAGGTGGAGACAGTAACAGCGGCATTCCGTTGGCTAGAGGAGACTACTGCAACACACGCTGTATTCATTACGGATTCAAAGAGTATGCTTAGCAAGGTGGAGAAAGGAATGTTTCGTATGGAATGGCTCACCTCGCTTCAGAGGTCACAGATTGTGAGAATTGTATGCATATTTTGTCGTGGCCATGCGGGGGTGCGGGGAAATGAACAGACTGATAGGCTAGCACCTCTTGGTGGCAGATTGACTATGAACAAGGGGGAGGTGGTCTTACGCTTGTGGGACCAGGTGGATAAGGCGGAGGAACAGATTGAGAACCCATATGTGGAAAGAATAAGATTTCGGGGGGGGGGGGGTCGGCAGGGGTTCAAGAAGAATCTAAAACTGTGAGGGAAGACCAGGAGAACGTTTAATCAGATAGCGGTGGGAACGATTAGTGGTGTGACTCTTCGCTGGCCGTTGAACGAGGGGACGGAGCACGTACAGGAATGTCCTGAGTGCAGTGATGTCGGTTCTTAACTCAAATCAACTCAACACAGGAAAAAGTATTATAATGTAAATGTCCGTCCACTGAGCTTCGAAATTGCCAAAGATACCGTGAAAAAAAAAATAACACGATGACCCTAGTATGGCGATATATCGTCCTTCTGTTCAAATGGGAGGTTACATTTGGCGATATATTACCCTTCGGCACTGATTAAATTAACCTCTTCCTAGCCAAATGTAATTGTTGTCATTGAGTGTGCTGGCATATTGTTGTACCATTCTGCTTGGGTTCAGGTTTTATTACCTGATGTATGAGATATTGTATTCATGCGATATTTTCCATCTCTAATATTAAATGTTTGCATATCCTTTACAGGACATCGTTGTCAACAGCAGCATCTTTCAGCTGATTGTTGATTTCTTTGTGGCAAGATTATGCTCAGTAGTTTGCCATTGCTTTCAGAGCGGCCGGCTCACATACCCCGTAAGTTACCGACGCGATTCGAACCACTGCTGATTCTCACCATCGTCTCGTTACTTACGAGAGTATACGAGATTACGGAGAAAAGTTGCTAACCTCTAGGCCAGGAAGCCGGCATCTCTAATATTGCAGTAGTCTTTATAGCACCAGGTGCGGAAGTGCAGTGCCCAGAACGCATGCCTGCCGGTCCAGTGATCACGTGATCGAATTCGCATCGAGGCGGATGTTTTAAAATTTGACCTTGGCTCCCATTTGAACGCAGCCTGCCATGGAGACCATGAAATGTCCCGGGAAGTCAAGGAGACAGGCCAGCTATTGACCACATTCCCCCCCCCCCCCCCCCCCCCCCATGCCGATTGTTCTGTACAAATGTGGGACTAGCGCCATATGGCCAATGTTCCCCAAAAAGTGTAAAACGGGCCTTTATTCTACTTACTTTCTGTGCAGCTCCAGCCATCAGCCGAAGTGCCTGTGTAGTAAGCCCAAGGTTTTCAAGTGTGATTTAGCTGTCATAGAACATGCTGTAAGTTTAAGAGATGAAATATGCTTTTGAATCTCAACTCTTAAAACAGAGTGTTTTCTTTAAACAGACAATACTTCACAAACATTTCATCTACTATTTCTAGATTTCATTATTATACACGGTTGCTAACGTCTATAATTCCAAATACACGGTTGCTGACGTCTGTAATTCCATTTGGTGTTATTTATGCTAAAATGGGTCGGCCACGTTCCCTGCTAAATGAGCAGGTAATAAACATCTTATATGGCGAGCTTGAATGAGGCAAACAAACTCGCCTTGACAAAGACACATCCGAAAGTTAAATGATCTCCATCTGTTCGACAGGTAGCACTCTTTTGTCACCACTCTAGCATAAACTAGGACAGACAGATGATAATATAGACCTCTTTGACAACCTTTACAGACAGAAAAAAAAATGCAGAAGGAGAAACCGTAATCTGTATTTGCTTGATTCCACATTTGCCCATTTTATATTTTATTTCAGACAACATAACCGTATGGCTACAGTTGTTTCTCAGGGTTGCTCCAAAACGGTACGAATTTTTTGAGCAAGATTATATGCAAATTACTGATCGTGTTTTTAAGTTAACTAATAATTTAAATGAACATTTCTACAGATCGACTGCAATAGATTCCGCCAGGATGGTACAGCCTAACATTCTCTTTGCAATCCACTTCTTGACATTATCCTTCAATGCAACCGTTGTATTCCTTTTGATATTAAAAAACTGTCATTTACTGCAAATATAGTACCTTGCGGTGTATGGCAGAGGGGTCTTTGAGCCTGAGGAATAAAGGCCGCCTGGCTAGTTCAGTCGCCGCGGACTGTGCAGGTTAGGATTTTCTTTTTGCCCCCGACAGAAAAAAATCCCCACGCCTTACCAAGGATCGAACCCGGGTCTCCCGAAGGAGAGTCCGGCGTGCTAGCCACTCGACTAGCCGCTCCTCATTCCTTTTCCCATTTAACCACTGTATTCGTTTTACGAGTTTCCTATTCCATGGTTTTTCAATTCCGCCGTTTTCTTATTTTATTTGTTGGACTTTAATTTCCGGTTTAATCTTTTCATTGTTCATTTGTTGAACATTTCTTGATTTCACATTAATTGCCAGCATGTATCTGGAATCATTCATCGTCATCCAGTGCCTTGTCGGCTGGCGTGGGCGATCATGCTTCTCCACAAATTGCGATCTCCGACGGCGTGGATCAATTCGTGTGTTGACTCCCTTCCGTGCCAGACACACTTTTGACTGTCAAGAATTTTCTCACGCTGTGCATCTGGAATCCATGTCTCAAATGTGAGTTTGTTACGAGAGGCAGCTCTCCAACAATCCTAGAATAATTGTATTGCTGTTAAAGTGATCACAGATGCAATCTGATCAACATTTTGTAACATAATGTCATATAAGGTAATGGGCGTTTCACACAATGTGCCCCGGCGCTGAGCATATGGAATAAAATATTAACTGACCCTTTTCAACGTCATGGGATCAATTGGATGTATGATGCTAGCCGTTTATTTGTACAGAGAAATCGTCACTAGATGTTGGATGTAGTCAACATAACTCCCAGCACCAAGTCTCTCGGTCGGTCTCTGCCACTTATAACGCTCTCTCCAGTCGTCACAGTGTTCTCCAATTCTTTTCGTCTCGTTATTACAAAAGAACACCATTTATCTCATTCTTATTGCTACACATAATGATCTAATTAAAACAATGTTTTCTCATGGTGAATTTGAATAACGAAGACACAAACCATAGATTGTACGATTTATTGCCTGGCACATTTCCATTGCGAAGGCAGCCTTTTCAAGATGAAAAACATACTGACCAATAAAAGGATATCAATTGAAACGAGAAAAGGGCTGTTGAAGTGCTACATAGAACCTGTACTTTTGTATGGATGGGCTGAAAAACTTCTGATGGCTGTGGAAATGTGGTTTCTGAGAAAAATGCAAAGAATAAATACCATGGACAGACAGAAAAACTAATGAACAAGTCCTTCAAGAAACAAATGAAGATCGTAAACAGATTAGAGTCATTAGACGTAGACGGTCAAAGTTTTGTGAGCATGTTATGAGAAGAAATGATTTGGAGAACTTGGTGACGACTGGCAAGATCGAAATGAAGAGACCAAGGGGAAGACAGAGAAGTAAATACCTGGATGGCTTGGCCACGTGGCATAGTCGAGAAGGAAAACGGAGCTGATCCCGACTCTGGTGATCGAGTGAGATGGCAAAACATGACCGCCCACGCTTTATTGGCATGGCACATGATGGATGGATATAAAGAGAAGATATATGGTTACAAAATACATCATTGGCTTACTCTTGGCTTTTTTTAATGTTGCATATCCCTTACAGGACGTTGCAGTCAACATCAGCATTTTTCAGCTGCTGTTGATGTACTAAGCAAGATTATGCTCAGTAGTTTGCCATTGTTTTCTGAGCGACCGGCTCACATACCTCCGTAAGTTACCAGGACGGCTCGAACCGCTGCCGGTTCGGGCGCAGTTGCGTTATTCACGAAAATATACGGGGTTACGGCAAAAGCCGTAAACGCCTTCGCCTGGGAGACCGGCACTCTTTGCTTTAGCCTTTAAAAATTTACCTCTTTCTTACCCATTTTAATATCGTTTCCTGTTTTCAATAAATACATGTCATTATTCCGAGATATTTTCCATTATTTAAATATCTTCTAACATTGTAGTTACTTAGTGTTTCATTCCATTAAAAGCATTTTGTATAATCTATAAAGCACAAATATATGTTTTTCTGCCACCGCCCTGACATTTCAAATTTCATCTATATCTGCTAATTTGGTTTTTCCATCTGTGGTTTGCTTACGGTCTGCTATCACCTGTGGCTCGTCCCCACCGGACGAGGGTGTCCTTAGACAACCATTATTACCGTTTTATAAAACTGATCTGCTTTGGTTCATGACCCCCTGGGAGGGGGAGGGGGAATTCCGCACTGGTTGAGAACCACTGTATTAGATTATACATGCCTTTATTAATTTTCTTTCAACGCTTGAACAGTTTTCAAGTTAATGATTTATTTGAAGATTTTTATATTGCAGTAGCCCAACTGAAATTGTCTCAACATTGTCTGTAGAAACAAAACTGTATTCTCTGTTACCAGCGATCTCAGACGGGAGCGCAAGTCTATAATGCGACAGATGGGAGTTCTCGCCCGCAACAGCATCATCATTACTCCCAACGTGATGCCATCCCCTGCAATGATGCGTCGGTTCTCAAGGCGTTTGTCTCCCATGCATCTCGTCGGGGCTTCTCCTGCACTCGTCCATAGGTTCTCTGAAGATCACGGTCAGGCCAATTTAAGGAGACGGACCAACAGAGGCGGCTCATTGGCTGAACTAGACTTGAGACAGAGAATGAGATCCAACTCACTCTGGTCGTTTGGGATTGAGAAATCAGTGAGACTTTTGACGATTATTACTTTACTTACTTTAGATTGTCTTCTTCTTCTTCTTCTTCTTCTTCTTCTTCTTCTTCTTCTTCTTCTTCTTCTTCTTCTTCTTCTTCTTCTTCTTCTTCTTCTTCGTTCGGTTGAAATATGTCTATAACTGCAATGTTGTCCGTTTAGATTGTCTAAATGGTTTACTTCATTGCACCGAGTAATCTCAGTTTATAGATCGGCCTTCTTTCCACAGAACGGTTTATGACAACGAAATGACAACATTTCGGCGATTTATAAGCACATGTCAGATACGGGAAGTCGCTTAAGACGATTAATCATCCCATGGCAGTTAAGTAAAGGCGACCAGCCTGATATTGACCCCATCACCGTTCGAGTGGATCTGTAAACATATGGGGCAGTATGCCCAATACGCATCAAGGCAGAGCAACAGGGCCCCTGGTGCACTTTAAAACATACATACAAACTATCAGCACTGCTCACTTAAAAGTGACTGCTCAGTGCACATTCTTATTAGAAAGTCAAACACTCATGGACTGGTAGAGAAAACGTTGGAAGTTTGCTTCTAAGCGTGGTCACCGGAACCACTGCATTTATTTCCTGGCCTACCTCAGGGCTCGCCTTTATGAGCTTTGGTGTTCAACATCTATACATAAACGCTGGCCATAATAGTTCCCCTAGACCAGGCTAAACCTTAAGGTTCACTGATTATGTCTTACTATTTCGCACTGGTTCGAATATACGTACCATGGTCAGAAACATACAACTGACTGCAGACGATGCACTAGTTGTGTGGACAAACCAATTCAGTTGTGGCCTTTCGGGAGGCTCGTAAATTGTACTGCTCGTTGAACAACGCATTGGGAAAGTAGACCTACCTAGTATATGCCTTGACAGACATGTAATTCAAAGCAGAGATAAATGAAGCTATACGGGTTTGACTTTATGTAGCATTATATAATTACCAAATACATCTAAATATTATTCAGTGTAAACGTGGCCTCGCACCACAGAAGACTGTCGAGACTACAGCCTATATGCAAGTCACCAACGATTACTGACTGCACTGTAACATAAATGATCTCGAAGAAAGCCGAATATAGAGAAGATAGTCATGGATGGAGCAGGCAGAGGATACCATTGAACGTGTATCCCCAGTCAAGCACAACAACCTCTGCGAAGCAGATCTGATGACTTCAAGTAGACCAGAGTCGGAACACTGACTATCGACAAGGCAGACATTCTGAAGACTATCTATGAATGAATGCTAGTTGAAGATACAGTAACAGATGAAATAACCTATATACAGATGCTTGAGTCTGCAAGTAAGTGTGGTTCCAGCAAAGAGGAGCATATGTGGGGGTATATCTGACGCGCCCACAAGCAGTGTGCTATTTAAACGACTAACATCTATACAACTGGGGGGGGGGGGGGGGGGGGGCATCCTGTTTGTTTGGAATGCTATGACGTCGATTCTTACAAACCAAACAAAAACCGAACACTCATCTCTGCGAGTGTCCAGCACTTACGGATATCAGGAAATTATCACTTCTAACAGGGAATAAACAACAAAAAAACACTGTATGTAAGCAAGGGCGGAAACCCTCATGTCGTTGCATTTATGACAAAAACAATTTTATATATATATATATATATATATATATATATATATATATATATATATATATATATATATATATATATATATATATACAATAAGACAGAGACAAACAGCTTTCCTCGGTCATGTGATGAGAAGAGAGGCATTGGAGAACATCGTAACAACTGGAAAGATCGAGGGGAAGAGAGGCAGAGGTAGACTAAGAGAAGTGATGCTGGATGGATTGAGACGGTGGCATGGAGGAATATCAGCAGCAGAGTTGATACAGAAAACCAAAGACCGAGATCTATAGAGAGCCATGAACGCCTACGCCAGCCGGCACGGCACTTGATGACGATGATATATATATATATATATATATATATATATATATATATATATATATATATATATATATATATACCACCATAGCTTTAGGAAGGGAAAATCCCAGCTGCACCTCCCCGCGGTAGAGGATGGAAACACACCACGGTGTGGCTAACACAGCTCTGGGGACCGAGTATCCACCGGAATAAGTGGACAACTCTGCAGCTGAGCAGAGCAGGGCACTCACTTGTCCTTACAGTCGGAAATGGCTGTCAAAGGCAGAGGTAAAAGACCACTATGTGGATGTGGAATTCAAAAGGAAACCACCACATTATCTTCCCAAGACTTCATGGCAAAACATACATCAGAGTTAGTGATCGACGTTAATGGTTGTCTTAGGACATCCTTGTCCGGTAGGGACAGTCATGAGCCACATCCAGACCGTCATCCAGCTTTTTTGTTGTTGTTGTTAGCATATCCTTTACAGGACTTAGCTGTCAACACCAGCATCTTTCAGCTGTATGTTGATCTCTTGGCAAGACTACGCTCAGTAGTTTGCCATTGCTTTCTGAGCGGCCGGCTCAGTATCCCGCAAGTCACGAGCAGGGGTCGAACCGCCTCAGCTCTCGCTCCGCTACGAGACTCTGCGTTATAAACGGGATTACAGAGAGAAAGTGTTGTAACCCCACAGCCAGAGAGACCGGCGTCATCCAGCTACTGATGGCAAAATCGTAAAATAAATAAATTTAGAGTAGGAACATGGAATGCTAGCACATTAAATGAGCTAGGAAAGTTGAACAATGTTCTAAGAGAGATGGATAGCATGAAAATGAATATACTAGACGTTTGTGAGATGAGATGGAAGGGATCGGGCAAAATTATAGCTGACAATCAAACAATAATTTATTCTGGAGGGGATACACATGAAAAAAGTGTAGGAATAATACTTAACGAAGAAAACAGCCAAGCCAAGTAATGGATACTGGTGTATTTCAGATAGAGTTATTATGGTCAAAATCGAAGGCAAACCAATAGATATAAATATTATACAAGTATATGCACCAACAACAAGCAGTAGTGATGAAGAAATACAACACTTTTACGACGAAATAGAAATGGCGATGGCTCAAATTGGATCACACGAAATAAAAATAATACTTAGAGATTTTAATGCAAAAGTAGGAAAGGGAAAATAAAAGCCGGGTCTCCGTGGCCAAAGGTTTGTGAACGCTGTTCGTGAGCCGCTTACCAGGCGTTCGAAACGCAGCCGCAACCGATTTGTGCAGCAGATCGTGTCGCGTTGTGTTATAACGTGTTGGTTTTTGAGCCGGTCGTTCAGAAAGCAATGGCAAACTACTAAACGTAAAATTTGCCCAGTACATCAACAGCAGCTGAAAAATGCTGGTGTTGACTGCAACGTCCTGCAAGGGATATACAACATTTAAAAAAAAAGGAAAAGGGACAATGGAGGATGTAGTGGGGGAATTATGGTTTAGGCACAAGAAATGAAAGAGAGGAAACACATGGTTTAAACACCATAAAAGATGACTGTACACATGGAAAAGCCCTGATAAGAAAATACGCAACCAAATTGACTACATCCTAGTAAATAAGAGATTTAAAAATGCTTTAATTAATGTAAAGACAATGCCTGGTGCTGACTGTAATTGTGATCATGTACCACTATGGGTCAAATAAAAGTAAGATTAAAGAGAGCGAAAAATAGTTAGGAACTGGAGACTTAATAAAGAGGTTCTGAAAGTAGATAAAGAAATTAAAGAACAACACAGAGTGACTGTGAAAAATACGTACAATGCAATAGCTAAAATACAGAGTATAAATGAACAATGGGAAATGTTAAGGGACTACATTCATCAAACTAGCAAAGAAATATTACCGGAGAGAAGCCAAATAGCTTAGAAAAAATGGATGAATGAAGAAATCTTATTGCTGACGGACAAAAGAAAACAATAAAAATGATGAACTACGCTAAGATAAATACAGAAATAAAAGATAAATGTGGGAAGGCAAAAGAAAGTTGGTTAAACGAGCAGCGTAAAAGAAAATTAATTAATTAAATGTCATTAAAGATAAAAATATGCACAGACAAATCAGTGAGCTGACGGGAATAAAAATAAAAATGAATATAGGGTGTTTGAAATCAAAAACAGAAAAGGTATTATTGGAGGAAGGTGCTATAATGAAGAGGTGGAGTGAATATATAAGATAACTATATAATGGGGAAAGGGAAGAATTAACAGAAGAAAGTAACTTAGTAGGACCACCAATTCTAAAATAAGAAGTCGCTAACGCTATGAAAATATGAAGAAAGGAAAAACAGCTGGGCCAGATGAAATCACAACAGAAGAATTAGAAGTATTGGGAGAATTTTGAGTAGATATATTAACCAAAATGTTGAAAGATATTTACAGCAGTGGATATTTACCCAGTGATATGCTGAAATCTGTATTTATAGCTGTTCCAAAAAAGACCAGGAGCAATTGATTCTGAAGATTTTCGTACAATTAACCTTATAAACTATATCACTAAGCTTCTACTCAGAATCATAATGAGAAGAACCAGAAAGAAAATAAAAATGGAAATTAGTGAATATCAGTATGAATTTGTGGAGGGAAAGGGCATAAACAATGCAATTTATACATTACGGACACTAATAGAAAGGTCAAAAGAGAAACAGAGAGACATATATTTGTGCTTCATAGATTATACTAAGGCATTTGATAAAGTAAAACATGATGAACTGATTAAAATGTTGGAAGATATCAGCATTGATGGGAAAGATTTAAGAATAATAAAGAATATTTACTGGAACCAAGTAGCAGCAATTAAAATGGGAAATAAAGAGGATGGTTTCTAACAGATAAAGCTAGGAGTACGACAGGGGTGTGACTTGTCTCCAGATCTCTTTTCCCTGTATAGCGAAGTAATAATGAGAGAGATCAAAGAGGTTCCAGGAATACTATAAGCAGTTGGATGTTATAATATAAATAATATACGCTATGCAGAAGATACAGTATTGGTGGCTGATAAATAAACAGACCTACAACAGTTGTTGGACATTATAGTAACAGAGAGTGCAAGAAAAGGACTCTCATTGAATATCAAGAAAACAGTAACAATGGCGATATCAAAGAAAATGGTGACACCAAAATATGACATTGAAATAGAAGGGACAATTCTTAACCAAATGGATCATTTTAGAAACCTAGGGGCATTTATAACATCAGACGGAAGATGTACAACAGAGATTAAGAGCAGAATAGGGCAAGCAAACACCGCATTTCAGAAAATGAAGAGTATTTTATGCAATAAGTCACTATCACTGAATGTAAGAAAGAGAGTGCTGAAATGCTATGTAGTACCAGTTTTGCTGTATGACAGTGAATCTTGAAATGTAAATGAAGAAATTAGACGCAACAGAAGTGTGGTTCCTGAGACCAATGTTCCTTGGACTGCCAGAGTGACTAACAATGACTGCCTGAAACAGGCTAATGAAACTAGAACATTATATACAACAATAAGAAAGAGACAAACATCTTTCCTCGGCCACGTGATGAGAAGAGAGGCACTGGAGAACCACGTGACAATTGTAAAGATCGAGCGGAAGAGAGGCAGAGGCAGACCAAGAGAAATTATGCTGGATGAATTGAGACGGTGGCATGGAGGAATATCAGCAGCAGAGTTGATCAAGAAAACCAAAGACCGAGATCTATGGAGAGCCATGAACTCCTACGCCAGCTGGCATGGCACTTGATGATGATGATGATGATGATATATATATATATATATATATATATATATATATATATATATATATATATATATATATATTATATATATATATATATATATATATATATATATAATCGCACTAATAGGTAACCTGTCATTTTTCAGCAGCCATCACCGGCAATTATTAGGAAAAAGACAGTTTCTCAACATAACCAGTCTGTCAGCCAATCGGATGTGAAGCTGAAGTCTATAGCTTCTATGCCAATCCTGAAAAACCGCACCAATACAACAGCAACGGAGGTCGACTGTGAAACAGATCTCAGCTCTCACGGATTATCCCGGAGTCTGCAGTCTCTTCACCATCAATGTTTGCGTCCCAGTCATAGTCCGATTCCCGAGGAAGAATCCAACACCGGAAGAAATGCAGATTCCGGCGCTGACGAAACAAAATCACAAATCTCTCAGCAGGACGAAGATCTGCAAGTTATAGCCGATTTTGAAAGTGATGGAGGAGGAGAATATGAGGTTCTAGCCCGCCCTGAAGATGTACGAAGAGTGTCCTACGACTTAATCGATGTTCCTGATACAAACTCTGACTCGTCCTCATCAGAATCCAACTCTTCAAGTGACAGTGAATCTAGACGTTTGAGGCGTTCCATGTTTGCGTCTCTGTTCGACTCTTCTGTCAGCTCTTCTTCAGGTACAGACTCGTCCTCGGAAGAAGGCGGTTCAGCAGATGACGAAGATGGTGTTTCATCTCTGCCAAGGTTTTACTACAGCGAAGACGAAATAAATTCAGATCTTGACGATGACGAGGGCAAGAACACAGGCGCACATGTAAATAATGGTTTTGTTTCAGAAACGGATGAGAAAGTAGGTAAGCAGGTATCGCAAGATGGACAACTCCCTACACGGATACAAGTATTGGGAATTAAATCCGACAACATCCCACATAGCGATGTGTAGTACAGATGCCGGGTACCTGGATGTGACTCTAGGTGTTCAGCAAGACGTTTTTTGACCATACCGAATCAGCCAGCAAAGACAGTTGATTTTATATTGTAGTCCAAACATTTGTTATTGTGCGATCTCAGTTAGCCTGTTATGATCTTGTCGTTGTCATCCTGACCGTTATATACTCGTGGACATTGTTTGTTTCATTAAGGAAGTATCTGTAACGATGAACTGACAAGGTATATTTAAACGATAAATTCAAAGTTTACTAGTTAGGTAGTTTTACCATTTATTCCATAGTAGTAGTTCATTATTAGCTTGATTATTTCTTGTTTTCTTGTCATGACTTTGCTTTTTGCAACATTATTGTTCAATAATTTAAAACTATCTTAAAACAATTTTTCCCAAATCGAAAACATTGTGCAATTGACCTGAAAGTTGGTAGTATTGTCGCTAGAATCTTTCAAGTGTCCTGTTGGGGGTGGGCGAACCACAGAATTACTAAAGCAGTTATCGCACCCTATTAGTAGCAAACTCCAAAGAGGAGCAGCGCTTTTTAAACCAGTTTTGGGGCGTCGTAATGTGTGGCCTAGATGAATTCATCGGCCATTCAAGGCTCAGAGGTCGATGCATATCTGTCACTTCAGAAAACATATGTGTGAGGTTAGAAATTCCGAAACGAGGTAAACTGTGGCAGATTATTGTCGATCACGTCAGGCACAACTAGCAAGGGATCTCAAAGTCGATGGCAGTAGTTTAACACGCGACGTTGGAAAATCGTCGAGTAGCTTGTGAAAAAATAGCCGCGCTTCGGGACAAGGTTCATCTTACCACACAGCATGCACTGCTTGCTCTGGGTTCAGTCGTAGCGAGGCAGGTGTCATTTCAGTTTACCCGAAAATTGAAACAATAACGTTGTAGTCTATCAAGGAATTATTCGACGCTTGTAAGCAAGTGTGGAGGTTTCATTTAAAGAACCATCACTACAAATGAGACCTAGCTTCACTATCAACAATAGGAACGCAAGAGAGAGGGAGAGAGAGAGAGAGAGAGAGAGAGAGAGAGAGAGAGAGAGAGAGAGAGAGAGAGAGAGAGAGAGAGAGAGCAAGAAATGGTGCAGTACACCCCCACCACCTCACTCGTCCCCTTTACCCCCCCCCCACCTTTTAATCCCCCGTAAACCCCCCCCCCCCCCCCACACACACACACACACATGCACTGAAGGAATTTCACAAGCTGGCATTTGTAGGACGGCTATGCAGACTCAATTACACAAGTACGAAGAGGTATCTTAGAGGAGTACATAACATGACACTCACAATTGCCACCTATACAGCTTCCTAGAAGTAATCCTCCACTTGCAGTCAGTCGTTTCTAAACGACGTGGACTTCTGAGAACATGCGTATTTTGTAACATAGATTTAAAAGCCTTCCAAATTCGCCTTACTCGACAAATCAATGCACATATAATTACTACGTGTCGGGACCATTCAAAGAGGCCATGGCAGAAAACTCTCTGAGGTCCTATGAAGAGATGCAGCAGGTAGTGCATAAACCGGCAACACGTGACTCATCGTCCTCTTTCTCACTGAAAACAATGTTGGCTACTTCCTGTCTTCACAGCTGTGACATTTGACTCCTTCGTTCCACACATCAGCACTACATACGATACAAGGATGCTGTGTGTTGGTAGCAACATTGTTTAATCTTGTCACTGTAGTCGCCTGTATTGGCCCACTCTTTGCAATGTTAAAATACCCAGTGATGTTTAACGGGAGCAAACTGCACTCAACAATCCCTATATTTCATCCTTATTCGTAAAGTGTATGCACTAGATCCTAGACAGATATCTGAGGGATGATAATCATCCGGTTTCCAGGAACATAGTTGTCCTGAGAATTGTGTCCTTATCTCATTTTTAACCTGTCATATAAATACAGAATATTACCTTATTCTATTTTTAAAAAAAATTTTTATTTATTACTTTTACTTATTTTTATTTATTTATATAATATTTATTTTTAAACAATATAAAACGGCAACTGCAGCAGCAGGAGAAGAAAAAGAAGAAGAAGAAGAAGCAAGAAGAAGAAGTAGAAGAAGAAGAAGAAGAACGAAGACGAAGACGATAATATATAATTGCACTCATCTTGTGTGTATAAACTGCATATATCTCTGACTGATTGTCTGTATGTCTGTAGGTATGTCTTCCTCTCTGTCTATGAGGATAATGTGGGCGTTTCCTGTTTGTGCTCAGCTCAGCCAGGGATAAAGTTACCTCTCTGGTCTAAGTGACTTTTCCCAATACTTAAATCAGTTCTCTAAATATGGTTCCCAACAGTGGGGATCGTTACCGGCTGGTCTGGGGCAGTACTTTGACTCTTGACTGTTGTCAGACAGCTCACAGAGATCATGTACTGCTAGAGTTCCAGAATGCCACAACAGAACGTACTGCACAGATTTGATTGGAAAAACAAAACCTGATCAGTGGAAAAAGTAAAAGTAAAATTAAAGATCTTTGTCCTCGCCTTCATGCTGCTGGATATATGGTGCTGGCCCAATATTTGTGTAGACCAGTCTGTACATGCCAATAGCACACCGGCGCCTTTACATCTGAGGACATTTTCTGGTGCCCATTTTAGGTTCGGTCGACCTTCGAGCCCAGGTCAATAAAAAACAATCCGCACCGATGGGGATTCGAATGCATGACCACTGGGCAGGAAAGAAGCGTGCCAGTTACTGCACCAACATGGCCACTGGACAGGAAAGAAGCCTGCCAGCAACTGCAACATGACCACTGGGCAGGAAAGAATCGTGCCAGCCACTGCACCAACATGACCACTGGGCAGGAAAGAAGCGTGCCAGCCACTGCACCAATATGACCACTGGGCAGGAAAGAATCGTGCCAGCCACTTCACCAACATGACCACTGGACAGGAAAGAAGCCTGCCAGCCACTGCAGCAACATGACCACTGGGCAGGAAAGAAGCCTGCCAGCGACTGCATCAACATGGCTCACAGAGACGTGTGGTCGCCACAGCATTCCACGCCTGAAGGCTGTGCCCAAATTTAGCTGAATCCCTAACGAGAGAAATACAATTGGAATGTTTGACCTGATCAAGTAGTTTGAAGACCTCTGGTATATCCTGGATCTTGTCCAGGTCAAAGTGTTTTATAACGGAAAACGAATCTAACCAGAAAAGATTAATGTTAAGTAGTTTGCCAGCACTTGCCAATATTGTACACGACACATTGATCCTCCAAGTTGATGACTGGTCGGCTTGTTGATGCGTTTATATTTCCACAAGTGCGCATTACTGAGTATTCTTGACTGCAAGCAGTTGTTGTTTATGTGTAATGGTTGTCAAGTATTTAGTTCCCTACACTTTGCCTCTGTGAAGAGGTTTTGTCAATGTCGTCTTCCTTTTCCAATGAGAAATTATTCCTCGGCTCTTTCCTGTTTTACTCGCTAAATGTTGAGTTGTGGTTTATAGTAATATTCATGTGGCTTTGTCATAAATAATTTGGCCATTGTTTGAGTCACTAAATGTCATGTTGTAGCGTATAATAATAATCATGTGTCTTTGCCATATATAACTTGGTCATGTTTGACTCGGTAAATGTTCAATTGTTGTTTATAGTAATATCCTCGTGGCTTTGTCATAAACAGTTTGGTCATTGCTTGACTATCATAACCTAGTGAGCCTATCATGACAATCCAGGCCCTTTCTGTAACGTTGTGCTATAATTAAGTGTGTTAGTACGCCTTTTAAGGAGTTAGAAAGTACATTACTCACCATCTCATAGAGCGGATAACAAACCCTTTACAGTCAGCTGTTTACTAGCTTCAAGGTGTATGGACAATAGTGATAGATCCAAATTTTTATGAACTGTGTTCAGAAGTAAAGGCTTCCGATGTGGTACTGATCACATCACTCACCAAGTGCCGGTTGGTCTATGCAAATTGAGTCTAGCGCCATTTTTCCAATGTCCATAAGGCTTGTAAAAAGTCCCTTTTCGTTTTTCATTTACATCTCATAGAACAGTGACGTCAACACGCAACCTTAAGTGTTCACCCATGTAGCATGATGGAACAGAATCCCCATTTCCAGTCCGACACATTTCATAAATATACTTTGCGTCTTAACAGGGACCATCCCAAATATAGGGCTATTCTTAGATCGAAGGTTCCAGAACGAGTTGGGGGAGGCGGCGGTATGCACTTGTCTTTTGATTGGTTCATAAATAATGAGCCCACGCTATTCCTGGGCCATATTTTAAAATCTAATTAGTAGGAGCGGGAATTTCACCAGGAGCGGTCGCTAGAGTGATGTGATGACCCAACAATGCCCTTGTAGATTCAATATATTGTTCTCTGGACAACAGGTACCACTTTAAAACATACTTTAATGTTGTGGCTAAACCTAATGTACGAAAGAGAAGAATATGAGTATTTTATGAATAATATGTGAAAGTGGAAAACCTAACTTCTGTGCGCCAGAATTCTGAACACTGCATCTTCAACCTTGACACGTCTTTCACGCTGTATACTCCAAGTGCATATCAATCCCTTGTTGTGACTGGTTGCGTATGCTTGAGGAATGTAGTACACTCATGCAGATTCGCAAACCCAAAACCCTTGTGCATTCTACATGCCTAGGATGACTTATTCTTAAAATCAACTGTACCTTTGCTCTCGTGCGAGTTAACAAATGGCAGTCTGAATGGGAATGAGTGATGAAACATGTACACGTTCCTTTGTAAAACGCTGAGATTGATGGAGTGAGTGAGTTGGTGATTTAATAAATAGCCTCTCACATTAGTAGAAAGAAAGATGCTTCAAATATCCATATGTAAACAGGACGGTGATGGCACGCCAGAATTCCTGAGTCCATGTGATGCCTGGTCACTATAAGCTCAAGAGAATTACTATAATTTCTCTTTGAAGTATTACACTGTTACCTCTACTGTTGGATGGTTCATATAAACTAGTTCCTCAGAGAACCATAGGTGTGTGAACCGGTGTTTTAGTTGGCTGAATATAATGTATGGCTCATGCAAACTTACAAGGACTAAACATGTTTTCCACATATGTGCTTGGTGCATATGTGAACTATTGCTATGCAATTGAGCTTCTGTTACCTACTGTGGACATTACTCAGTGGGGAAAGAGCACATGATGATGATGATGTATCTGTGATACAAGTCTGGTGAAAAAGGGGTGAGGTCTGGCATTGCTGTGTGAATATGGAATAAGACATTCATGCACCAACATCACAGCCATAGGAATGGATGTCTGGTCGGCTAATTTGGTAAATGCCATTAGTTAATACATAATGCATATTGCAGTTGTAAATGCCTATTTTCCATTTCCCTTCACAATGCCTGTCCCATGTTGCTATGTCACAATGATTGCTGTACTGTGTCTGGTCCTCCTTGTGCCCAGGTCTACTGTGGTTCAAACATGGTGGAACTTAGACCACATAAATGCTTGTAATTGTGTTAAGCTACCCTGTCTCAGCATATGGTCTTGTGATTACCACAGTACATCAGAGTGAAATTCACTACATCATCAACCATAACCTTCCCCATCTCCATCTGTGTATGTTAATGTATGATAACATCATCTTTTAACACATGTGAAGAGATGTTGTGCCATTCTATATATCCACAGAGAACAGGAGGATGGAGGAGAGGCATCCATATATCATCTGGGAAAACTAACCAGTAGTCCCAAAATCCAGAACCAACTCTCTATAAGTGAAATCTTCTAGAACCCACAATATGGGAATTTCCTAGAGACTTTCAGCTCAGCTCTCAAACAGCTGGATATAAATAAGAGAGAAAAACAGTTCTGAAGACTTCAATAATAAGAAGTACAGTGATCATTAATCAAATGTCATCTGAGAATGAAACAACAAGTCTGGTTGTTAACCCCATTCAAGACAACTTGTGAAATGACTGGTGCAGTGGATTGTTTAGCCAGGACTTATCTTGGTTAATCTCCAGCCTGGTGCTCACAGTGTTGAAGAATGTGACTTGAAGTGTAGGTGAGATTGGACTGACTGAGGGGCTGTAGTATATTGGATTTTGTTCCTATCTCTGGGTTTCTTCAGCAAGTCATGTTTTGCATGTACCGAGTATACATCTCCCAATGTCAGGAGAGTGTTATCCTCAACTTTTGAAGTATCCCAGTATCAGCATCCACAGACAGTCTGGTCAACGGTGAGAGACAGTATCATATCATCCTACCAATTCTAGTCTTCAAGAGGAATGAATCTGCCATGAAGCTTATTTTGGGAAAGCTGCTAACTGGAGCTAGTCCAACATCCATGCTGATGATAAAAGGATTCAACAGACCCAGAACAGTAGTTTCTTCCTTGAGTTGCCCATGGATAGGATTTCCTAAATTCCCAAGAGACATGAGATGAGGATAGAGATAGATACTGTAAACAGAATGATGTGGTGGTACTTAGAGAGGAGAGGTGGATGAGAGTTATTAGTTGGTGGAGTAAGGGGAGGTGGTGTATCATGTTATCTGCATGCATGTTAGCATATTTGTACATTTTGTATGTACCTGTTGAGGTGTTGACATGACAAATGGGATGAACAATGGTCATCACTAACTAGACTCACCATCAGCTCAATAAACAGTATGATTGAACCAGTGTTTTAAGTACATGTCCCCAGTGAATTTCTTGTACAGTTGCTGTCAAGTGTTGTCTCTGGTGACTGTCTTAAGTGCTGTGGTTGGTTATACATATTGTGAAAAGTCCTGTATAGATGTTGTCAGGTATCTCATGATGTCTATCTTGTACACTTGTGGTGTAAACCAATTCCTTGTGAATGTATGTTCCACTTGTGTCAAGAAACTGTCATGTAGATGTCCTGTCTAACAGATGTAATGTACAGTTATTGTTAAAGTTTGTTTGTCTGCAAAAATTGAAGGACTACTTGAACTGATATAGGTCATACTGACAAAATAAAGAAAGAAGAGATCTAGGTGAAGGACGAACAGCACACTGTCAACAGTATAATGAGTGAGAGGGATCCTCAGTTGTACAGGCGCTAATAGTTCAGATCTTTTCTGGCCTTAAGGGAACCTTTTACTTCTTTTATAAATTTCTGTGTAGATACATAGTAGTCTCACAGTGGGGGTTGAGCCAAAGAAAAATGGTTCTCCAAACAGGCTATTGCGGGAATGTTTAGCTCATTTGAGTGACCTCTAGACAAAACGTGCTAAATCATATCCTTTATCTTGTTATTTATTAGTCAAGATATATCTCCAGAGAACACTACAACTAGGTCCTATGGCAACTCCATCCAAACATGTCACATAACTGGGTGGCTCTTTTCGGGATATAGACCCTGGGAAAACCTGGTCACATAACTGGTTGCTCTTTCCAGGCTATAAACCCTGGGAAAAAGAACACTCGTCTCGGATTTAAACCCTGGTAATAACCTGCTAGGGGCTCACATACCTGTTGCCCTGATGACGGGATACAAACTTTGGGTATACCCTGCATAAGACTCACTTTTGGGATCTCTATGTTGGTATTAAAATCCGGGATGACCTCTCGCAAATCAGACCCAATTCTTGAAGTTTTTATGGTGTTGTTTAATGGACCCTGTCTCTTATATGAGGGCAACTGTCCAGACATGTAAACCCACAATAAATCTCTAGAAGGTTTGATTTCATTAATAGTGATAATATTGCATGTATCACTGTTTTAATATATCAGTTAGGAATTCAATGTAGCAGACTGAAGATGGTGTATAAATATCTTATGGGTCAACATAAATGATGTATCCATGATATTTGTTTTTCTCAGTATGAATTGATTATTGGCTTGTCAATAATGTTGTATAATTTTGTGCATGCTGGTTATTCAATATATGTATCCAAAAATTAAGGTACCTGAAACACCAGAGAACACAAATTATTTTAAATATAACTGAGACAGCTATTACAGGGGGAAATTCATTTTTGTCCCTGAAATTAGGACACTTGATCCAGTAAATAATATGGGGCCTACTCCATCCCAAAATTTAATTGCTGGCATGGGTGAGAGAGGGGAAATATTGTTGTAACTACAACATTTTTAATGTCACCACATCACATAGAAATAAGAACTCCTTATATTCTCTTCTCCCCATAACATGCTTGCAACACTGAGAGCAGAGAGTGTGAATCCTGATGGAAAATTTGGGCAACCATTAAGACACCTCACTAATAATCTCTCTCGGTGATAGTCAGTATTCGTACCGGCTAATGTCCAGTGTCGATTCGACATCTGGATTTATTCTTCAGTTGTGTAATCTGACGGTAGCCCTGATCAAGCTGCTGAGAAAGTGAACACAATTGAAATCTCCAGGAGAAACATCCTTATCAACTCCGTCACTTGCCATTTCTGAAGTAGTGGTATTATTAAGCGTACTTGATACGTAATGGACGAGATGAAGGGAAGATTCTACCTGATGTCATGGGCGGTCATATAAAACCGACCACAGTCTGGTGTCTATAAGACATTAGTCTATTGTTCGATGGTGTAATCTCTCTGGTGTACTAGGATCCACGTCACCAGGAGTTAACTCATTGAATCTCCAGGAAGGCCATCAAAATAACTGGACCCCTAGCCATTCATATGGAAGTGGAGAGCATACGCAAAGTATGTGTCCAGAAAACGATGGATAACCAACCTGATGGCATTGGCATATCATACGACTAGGAGCACATCATGGACAACCTGAAAAATTTCATGAAGAGATATAACAGGATCCGTCTCCGACGTCGGACGTCAATGTATCCTCCGTTGAGAAAGCGTTCCTGCCTTTAAAATGGTGGAGATTAAAGGACGGACAAAGTTGAGAACAACTGATGTCATTCCCCTTTTTCATTCTCAATTGGGAAGACCTTTCTGCCTGGAAAAATGGTAGGAATGTAATAAGGATTACTGTCTCTAAACAGTTAACTCTTATATGGTAGAGCTCACTGCAATTCCAGCAGCGGACACTCTATACACAATGTCTGCGAAAGTGGACTAACGAAAGATCAGTTTTAAACAGCTGACTCCTTTCAAGATAAAGATCCCTGCAAGTCAGCAGTCGACTCTTTATATAATAAGAACAATGCATTATGCAGTGGAATCTTATATTATTACTGAGATACGAGGTGTATTCACAGGACCTGGCCAGGCCTATCCTCAAAGTCAGTAAAAATTGGCTTCCAAAATTCCAGTCAATATTGGTAACTAAGAAGCTAACCCACATAATCACACACCTTCAAAGGTAGCTGTGATAATGACGAACTTCTCTATGGATGAGAAGAAACGCCTTATATTCGCCATATGTAAACGTTTTGCTCATGTGGGAGAGAAAGAACGGATACTTGCCAGTCACTCAAAAGCACTTAGCTAAAGCATGGCTGAAGACAACTAGTTGGAACCTCCACCTGGACTTCTATATTAGTAGTAGTAGATGTCACAGTCTGGCTGCATCTACAAAATTCGGTTGCTACGTTAGAAAATAGAGCAACTAAGGAGAGAAAATGCTGTCACTTCTCACAACACATCAAAATAGAGGCATAACGGAAGGAGAGAATCTCAACCAATAAGTGCACCTCTAAATCTATGGTAAGACTACAGAAATAAGTCAAAGGAAATATAAGGGGAAATTGCTACCATCTGCAAACACAAGAGGCTTATTGGAAAGGTAGACCCTGTGTCCAACGCTAACCAAATCTGCTCTAGTAGGTTTTAGTCTCAAGTTCTGCAGCGGCTGCTATAGTTCACCCGGAAGAGATTGTATTTGCTCCGGTGATGATCAACAATTTTAACCCAGTTCCAAATGCCAAGATTACTGTTGGAGAAAGTGTTCAGTTAACTACACTCTCGCAGGATTATCATTCTCCAGTGGCGACGAGAAGAATGAAGTTCTGATAAGGTGAAATGTTGAGAGATACATGGAATGCAACCATACTCTCTAAACGTCATCTGGAAGTTGGCTTAATTGCAGAGCCATTACTTCACATAATGAATCTCTATGGAACATTCATACATTACGAGATGGTGTGACTCAGAGAGATCATTTATCACAACAGGAAATATAGCAAGGATGTCAGCAGTGGAACACTGTCAGAGGTAAATAGAAGAGCAGTTCACAGATGAGTGGAGTCAGGACTCCTGATGCTCCCAGTGACTTAAAGGAACATAATGCAGGGCTAACTTCATGGTCTTTGCGTTTGCCACCAAATTCATCAACAGATGCAATGTTGGGGCAGATTTTTTTTTAAAGAGAAAAATCACTTAGTTCCAAATGTACTACTCTAGTAGGGTAAAGGGAGACAGGGAGTAATTGACAAAACCACCTAAGGGATCTGGAAACTGTGGATTCTGTGATCATCTGTCATACCTATGAAAGATCTAAGAGAGGGGCCATGTAGCATGATGGAACAGAATCCCCATTTCCAGTCCGACACATTTCATAAATATACTTTGAGTCTTAACAGGGACCATCCCAAATATAGGGCTATTCTTAGATCGAAGGTTCCAGAACGAGTTGGGGGAGGCGGCGGTATGCACTTGTCTTTTGATTGGTTCATAAATAATGAGCCCACGCTATTCCTGGGCCATATTTTAAAATCTAATTAGTAGGAGCGGGAATTTCACCAGGAGCGGTCGCTAGAGTGATGTGATGACCCAACAATGCCCTTGTAGATTCAATATATTGTTCTCTGGACAACAGGTACCACTTTAAAACATACTTTAATGTTGTGGCTAAACCTAATGTACGAAAGAGAAGAATATGAGTATTTTATGAATAATATATGAAAGTGGAAAACCTAACTTCTGTGCGCCAGAATTCTGAACACTGCATCTTCAACCTTGACACGTCTTTCACGCTGTATACTCCAAGTGCATATCAATCCCTTGTTGTGACTGGTTGCGTATGCTTGAGGAATGTAGTACACTCATGCAGATTCGCAAACCCAAAACCCTTGTGCATTCTACATGCCTAGGATGACTTATTCTTAAAATCAACTGTACCTTTGCTCTCGTGCGAGTTAACAAATGGCAGTCTGAATGGGAATGAGTGATGAAACATGTACACGTTCCTTTGTAAAACGCTGAGATTGATGGAGTGAGTGAGTTGGTGATTTAATAAATAGCCTCTCACATTAGTAGAAAGAAAGATGCTTCAAATATCCATATGTAAACAGGACGGTGATGGCACGCCAGAATTCCTGAGTCCATGTGATGCCTGGTCACTATAAGCTCAAGAGAATTACTATAATTTCTCTTTGAAGTATTACACTGTTACCTCTACTGTTGGATGGTTCATATAAACTAGTTCCTCAGAGAACCATAGGTGTGTGAACCGGTGTTTTAGTTGGCTGAATATAATGTATGGCTCATGCAAACTTACAAGGACTAAACATGTTTTCCACATATGTGCTTGGTGCATATGTGAACTATTGCTATGCAATTGAGCTTCTGTTACCTACTGTGGACATTACTCAGTGGGGAAAGAGCACATGATGATGATGATGTATCTGTGATACAAGTCTGGTGAAAAAGGGGTGAGGTCTGGCATTGCTGTGTGAATATGGAATAAGACATTCATGCACCAACATCACAGCCATAGGAATGGATGTCTGGTCGGCTAATTTGGTAAATGCCATTAGTTAATACATAATGCATATTGCAGTTGTAAATGCCTATTTTCCATTTCCCTTCACAATGCCTGTCCCATGTTGCTATGTCACAATGATTGCTGTACTGTGTCTGGTCCTCCTTGTGCCCAGGTCTACTGTGGTTCAAACATGGTGGAACTTAGACCACATAAATGCTTGTAATTGTGTTAAGCTACCCTGTCTCAGCATATGGTCTTGTGATTACCACAGTACATCAGAGTGAAATTCACTACATCATCAACCTTAACCTTCCCCATCTCCATCTGTGTATGTTAATGTATGATAACATCATCTTTTAACACATGTGAAGAGATGTTGTGCCATTCTATATATCCACAGAGAACAGGAGGATGGAGGAGAGGCATCCATATATCATCTGGGAAAACTAACCAGTAGTCCCAGAATCCAGAACCAACTCTCTATAAGTGAAATCTTCTAGAACCCACAATATGGGAATTTCCTAGAGACTTTCAGCTCAGCTCTCAAACAGCTGGATATAAATAAGAGAGAAAAACAGTTCTGAAGACTTCAATAATAAGAAGTACAGTGATCATTAATCAAATGTCATCTGAGAATGAAACAACAAGTCTGGTTGTTAACCCCATTCAAGACAACTTGTGAAATGACTGGTGCAGTGGATTGTTTAGCTAGGACTTATCTTGGTTAATCTCCAGCCTGGTGCTCACAGTGTTGAAGAATGTGACTTGAAGTGTAGGTGAGATTGGACTGACTGAGGGGCTGTAGTATATTGGATTTTGTTCCTATCTCTGGGTTTCTTCAGCAAGTCATGTTTTGCATGTACCGAGTATACATCTCCCAATGTCAGGAGAGTGTTATCCTCAACTTTTGAAGTATCCCAGTATCAGCATCCACAGACAGTCTGGTCAACGGTGAGAGACAGTATCATATCATCCTACCAATTCTAGTCTTCAAGAGGAATGAATCTGCCATGAAGCTTATTTTGGGAAAGCTGCTAACTGGAGCTAGTCCAACATCCATGCTGATGATAAAAGGATTCAACAGACCCAGAACAGTAGTTTCTTCCTTGAGTTGCCCATGGATAGGATTTCCTAAATTCCCAAGAGACATGAGATGAGGATAGAGATAGATACTGTAAACAGAATGATGTGGTGGTACTTAGAGAGGAGAGGTGGATGAGAGTTATTAGTTGGTGGAGTAAGGGGAGGTGGTGTATCATGTTATCTGCATGCATGTTAGCATATTTGTACATTTTGTATGTACCTGTTGAGGTGTTGACATGACAAATGGGATGAACAATGGTCATCACTAACTAGACTCACCATCAGAAACAGTATGATTGAACCAGTGTTTTAAGTACATGTCCCCAGTGAATTTCTTGTACAGTTGCTGTCAAGTGTTGTCTCTGGTGACTGTCTTAAGTGCTGTGGTTGGTTATACATATTGTGAAAAGTCCTGTATAGATGTTGTCAGGTATCTCATGATGTCTATCTTGTACACTTGTGGTGTAAACCAATTCCTTGTGAATGTATGTTCCACTTGTGTCAAGAAACTGTCATGTAGATGTCCTGTCTAACAGATGTAATGTACAGTTATTGTTAAAGTTTGTTTGTCTGCAAAAATTGAAGGACTACTTGAACTGATATAGGTCATACTGACAAAATAAAGAAAGAAGAGATCTAGGTGACGGACGAACAGCACACTGTCAACAGTATAATGAGTGAGAGGGATCCTCAGTTGTACAGGCGCTAATAGTTCAGATCTTTTCTGGCCTTAAGGGAACCTTTTACTTCTTTTATAAATTTCTGTGTAGATACATAGTAGTCTCACAGTGGGGGTTGAGCCAAAGAAAAATGGTTCTCCAAACAGGCTATTGCGGGAATGTTTAGCTCATTTGAGTGACCTCTAGACAAAACGTGCTAAATCATATCCTTTATCTTGTTATTTATTAGTCAAGATATATCTCCAGAGAACACTACAACTAGGTCCTCTGGCAACTCCATCCAAACATGTCACAACCCACCAGCTTGTAAGAGCAGCATTTATCAGAGAGTCCCTGCAATAGATGTCTACAATAAATAACATGGCATTCTTTACCAAATCGTCGAGTTATACATTGATATGGCATAAAACGAATGCCTCATGTTATTCTATGACTTCAACTGCTGTCGTTATCACTCCCCTATCTACCAAATCTCATGCACCACTTCAACACATTTACCTGAAGCCTTCACGGCACCGCTCCCAATCCCCTATCTCTTTGCTATTTCCTGAGATAAGTAGTACATTTTGTTTTCCAGTTTTCTTTGTTCATTTCCATTTCATTGTCTTTATCGCCAACATCACCTCCCTCCAATCTTTTCATCTTTAAGGCTAATATGCCTTAATGCACCCCCCCCCCGCCCCTCCCACCTGGTGTTTATGTGTTGTGTTTTCTTGTATTTGTTTGCTGATGAAGGCTAGTCGTCACAACATCCTTTGTTTTCCGAATTGTATTCTATAAAGCTGCAATGCTTCATGTTTTGTTATATTGTTTTCATTTTCACAGCTTTACCACAGTTCCGCTAATTTTATTCATGTCTTTATCGGAGAGATAAAATGTTAGATTTGTATTGTTTGTTTTTATCCGTGAAAATGCTGGTTTGTGTGGAGAGACTTTGTCCGGGATGAGAAACAAGGCCACCTGTACAGTGAGTAGCCAGCTAGTGTTCGGCTGAATTCTGTATTAAACCACACGTCTAACAGAGGATTGAACACACTATTCTCGACGTGTCTGGAAATTAACATAAACCCTCGACGACCCACAACCTCACATTGTGATGGTTTCTGCTGTGTTTTATCTGATTAGTTAACAGCATTATAACATACTTCCTCTTGATCCGTTTCCTCATGTAACTCCTCCTTGTCGTCCACCTCTTTCCTTCCCCTTCTCGTCCCCCTAATCATCATCATCTTCATCATCATTATTATCTTCTTCTTCTTCCTCTTCTGCAAAATCTGAACTATTGGTGCATACTATTGCGTCTTCTGTGGCTGACCTGTGCAGCCACCATCTATTGGGCCTATAATTCCGACAAAGCCACACCACACTCCCAATGTGATGATGACTTTGTTCTTGTATCTGCTACCGTCAGGTCATTTCTGCTCCCTGTGGCAGCTTGCCCGGTGGTATCCTGTGCCTCTACACTACGTCACAACTGATTCAGCAAGTCGCTTTGTTTCTATGCTTGGGGAAAACACTCTCTCACAGTGCACATCATGTTTATAGTTCTGAGATCATTCAGGTTACCATTCAGTAAATTACTCTTTTACACCCCTTTAAGGCGTATTGACTAGATGGTACCCCATAATTGTATAGACCAATCTGGACTCCAGAGGTGATGTGGTCAATGTGAACTCAGCCGTCTTCACTTCCCAGGTCATAGCCTGGTCACCATTTTAGACCTGATCGATCTGGGAGCCAAGATCAATTTGAAACAAAAAGAAAATATGCAATGCCATTCAGTGAGACCCTGCTATCATACGTATATAATATATCGAATATAATTGTTGGCCAGTGCAAGTCTAGATTTAACCGATGAAAGTCCGTGTCCACATCTCATCATTCGGGTGGGGATATCTCGTGTACAACACAAGACAATCCACATTATTTCATTCTGGATAGGTTCTGGGTTTTAAACTTTGAAACCAATAGTTTTAAAATACCCAGACAATATAGCGAGACGACATCGAAGTCGTAAATCAACTTGTCCAGTACCGGAACTCTCTGCCAGGCACTACGGCAGTTCCAATAGCCTACGCTTATATATTTCAGTGCCATACGCTTCATTTTGCTTCTAAATTTTCTGATCCTAGATCTCCACTTTTTCTGCCTCCTTCTCCCACAATTTCCTCGTCTTCTTCTCTTCCCTCTCTCTTCGTTAACTGTTAAATATGACATCGAGCACAGAGCACGCATTGCATAGCTCTGATGATGATTCTTATGAACTGTATAAGTGCTTATTGAACTGCAGGAAAGATACTATCACCCAGTGTTTCCCAACGTGGGGCCCACGCCCCACAGGGGGGCAATTTGACTGTTAAGGGGGGCAATTCGAAAATGGAAGAAATCGGCTGAATATAACAAAACGGGGAGACTTGAGACTGAAGTTAACTAAATTGGAACCTGACATAAGATCTCTTTGCAGCAAGCATCAAGCGCAAGGATCTCACTAAATTTAAATAATAAATAATTACTAATAATTAAAATAATATAGAAAAATCTTTCATTAAAATTATTTTGTACTTGAATTTCAGTTCTCCGTTATATGTTTTGAAAATTTACTTACTGTGTCTGCTCAATAATTACCTAGTGATTTCTTCCTAAAACCTATCATTCAAGTTTCTTTAGTGAACGTTTCAATTTTTGAATATTAAAAATAATGTATATGTTGAGGGGGGGGGGGGCGTGGGGCGGGGGAGGGGGGCAATATGAATTTTAGAAAGGCTTAAGTGGGGCGTGGCACAAAAAAGGTTGGGAAACACTGCTATCACCCCAGTAGAGCCTGCCTGCCAGGGAAAAGGAGGAGGCGACAAAACACCTGCAATTTCCCCCACACACCAGACGTCCCATGTTAAGGGCCATTTAACCCATGGCCACCCAGTTCCCCAGCACGTCGGTTGACCCTGAAATTGGGGGTTTCATATTTGAGTTTTCCTTCTCTCTAATATGCCACGAGTCTTAAGCTCTCCTTTCAAATAGCTGGGACAAATGTCATTAGGTTGTGACGTTGCAATGTTATGGTTTATTAATAGCGCCCTAAGGTAAAGACAAAGCAACCTCTTCCACGACTTAAGGCACATTAGGTGTGTGGTATTCACGCAGTAGTGTTTATAGAGCAACCCACTGTTGATGTGTAATGTGATCAATATCACACGGACTGCCTTTACTTCCCATAACAATACATGGTACGCATGTTAGGCTGGGGCGATTGATCAGTTACAGAGAGGAACAAATGGTGTAACAGCAAGAAGAGGCAGAATAGGGAGGAAAAGGGCTGAAGAAGGAGGAAAGAAGGGAGAAAGGAGAAGAAAGAAAGCAGGAAAAAGAGAGAGAAAGAAGAGTGAAGGAAGGACTGACGGAGGAGAAAGAAAGGTGGAAAACGGGGGAGGAAGAACGGGGGAGGAAGAATGGTGGAAGGAGGTAGAAAGGGTGAGCCCTGATGGAGGAAGGAATGAGGACGGGGAAGGGAGAAGAGAGGGGGGAAGAAATGCGATAGGAAGAGAGAAAAAAGGAGGAAGTAGAAAAGAAAGGAAGGAAGGAAGGAAGGAAGGAAGGAAGGAAAGGAAGGAAGGAAGGAAGGAAGGAGAGTGTCACTTAACTAAACCAAGACAATCAAATGTTTGGCACATTTGTCAAAATATGTCTGTTTACCCCAATGTTTCATAGTTTTTATTCAGTGTCTCGCTTGTCTAACAGTAGACGCTTTTCATCATGAGGTACCACCACACCCCTACAGCTGATAAATTCCTGTAATATTTAAGAGCAGTATAGTAAGTACTACGGGCCAGATATGCGTTGTGCTAGTGTTGGTGGCATAAAACAACTCCGTTTATATGAGGTTATCCTGGCATCATACTCACAATATGTCATAATGGAGCGGAAATGGTGTTCCGAATTAAGACACCAGGAGTAATGTACGGGCGAGCCCTCCCCTAGAGAGTGGCACGAAGATAACGGGCCGAAACATTCTGGGAAAGGGGACGGCTTCTTACAATCAGAAGGTTCATGGCATGCTTGCCCCGCTGCAAATTCTATCTACATACTTAAACCAAGTCATTCATTGGCACCTTGCCGTATTGACAGACGATAGTTTGTGCTTTAAAAAGGCATAATAACTTTTACCTATGGCGGTAACGAATGCGACTGATAAGGCCAATTTTCGCTGTAAATGTCTGTTCACAGTGGGTGCATGTGAACACGTGGTCATTTCCACCATCATGCACCATCTTACGTCTCAAACCCTCGGTGTGTGACTTATCTGCAATAATTTCCTCCTTTGTCTTTATTCCATTTCTGATGTTTGCCCTCCATGCAACACGTTCAGCGGCGACTTGCTCCCAATGTGCATTATCAATGCCTGTATCAATCATGTCCCGCTTACACACATCTTTGTATCGTAGTAGAGGCCGACCCTGAGATCTCTTACCCATCTGTAATTCACCAAAAAAGATGTCCTTTGGTATCCTACCATCATTCATCCTCCTAAGATGTCCTATCCATCTAAGATTACGAAGACTGAGCATGGAATAAACTGTCACACAACCTGATCTTTCCAATACGTCAGTATTTGTGATTTTGTCTTGCCACTTAATACCAAGAATTCTTCGCAGACACCGCATATGAAAGCTGTTTAAATGTTTCTCTTGGTGTGAGTAAGTTGTCCAGGTTTCACTGCCATAAAGAAGAGTACTAAGGATACAGGCTTGATAGACAAGGACTTTTGTTTTTGCAGTAAGCTTCCTGTTCTCCCAGACTCTTTTTCCAGCAGACGAGTTAACTCGTGATGCACGGTTAAAGCCAACAATTTTTATGACGAGTTAACTCGTGACACGCGGTAAAGGGGTTAACCTGTTCATTGTTGTTGCTGCCTTACCAATCCGGATGTTGATTTCCTAATCTAGGGATAATTTGCTATTTACCACTGATCCTAGATATGTAAAATGGTCTACCATCTCTAGTTCGGCGTCGTCAATAAAGATTGATGGTACCCCATGTGCACCTTGTGACATAATATGTGTCTTCTTTTTGCTAATTGTTAAACCAAATTCAGAACAAGCATTTAAACCAAGTAGAGTTGCTTTAATAATTAGTGCATTATTTTTTTTTAAGTAAACAACTGTGGCTTGTCATAATTCACCACCACCACCACCACCACCACCACCACCACCACCACCACCACCACCACAATCATCATCATCATCATCATCATCATCATCATCATCATCATTATCATCAACATCATCAACATCATTCTTATCATCTTTATCATACATATAAGAGTGGGCGATCATTATGAGCCATCTCACGCAACCAGGCGAGTCCCGCATCAGATCTGATGTCAGAGTTTCTTATTGTTAAAAGGCTAAAGCTCTTGACACAATATCTACTTTCGAATATCCGGACAGCAAATATCAAGTTCCCAAGCTCTCTGGATGACTAATGGCTTCATTCACGATGTCCTTCGCTTTGTTTATTGTTAAAGTCGAAAGCCAAGGATTGTTTGCAGTGACCTTTATAAGTTGCTCACTTGGCCATGACGTGCATACATGTATCACGTGATAATCGTAACTTACATTATTTTTAAAACGTGAACACTGCGAACACTAGTGTCAGGGGTCAAGTGTTAACCTGTATTTAGTTCGATAGTTGGCATCTGAATGGTCTGAGTATCTGGATTGACATCAGTGTATCGCTGATGGATCTGGGTATCTGGTGTGACATCAATGTACTACTGATGGATCTGGATATCTGGTTTGACATCAATGTACTGCTGATAGATTTGAGATAGGGTGTAATCCCTCCAATCTGGGTTGAGCTGTCCAGTCTCATTTATTTGATAATGTCCAAGGGTTCTTGCTGGTTGCTGTTGTACTTCCGTCCAGGGGTTTGTGCTGGATGCTGTTGTACTTCCGTCCGGGGGTTCTTGCTGATAGCTGTTGTACTTCCGTCCGGGGATTCTTGCTGGTTGCTGTTGTACTTCCGTCCGGGGGTTTGTGCTGGTTGCTGTTGTACTTCCGTCCGGGGGTTCTTGCTGGTAGCTGTTGTACTTCCGTCCGGGGATTCTTGCTGGTTGCTGTTGTACTTCCGTCCGGGGGTTTGTGCTGGTTGCTGTTGTACTTCCGTCCGGGGGTTTCCGTCCTGGAATGTTTACCAGCGGCACGCAAGGAAATTAAACCACTTCCACACAGCCTGCCTTTTGAAGCTATTGAAGATTAAAAGGCAAGACAAGATCTCATACACTGAAGTCAGAGCTAATTTAGCTAATTTTTTTTTTATTTTTTACGGCGAGCTGCGTTGTGGTAAACGCTCCCAAGGCGGTCAGAGGAAAAGCTTTAAAGACACTCTGAAGGTCTCACTAAATGCTTTTGGAATTTATCACGACACTTGGGAGACTGCTGCCAAAGACTGAAATTCGTGGCGTACATCATTTCGCAAGGGTCTAGTCACTTGTGAAGCAAACAGGATAAGCATGGACGGTCATGTTTTGCCATCCCACTAGATCACCAGAGTCGTGGATCAGCTCCGTGTTTCTGTCTCGACCATGCCACGTGGCCAAGCCATCCAGGTATTTACTTCTCGGTCTTACCCTTGGTCTCTTCCTTTAGATCTTTCCAGTTGTCACCAAGCTCTCTAATTCATTTCTTCTCATAACATGTCCAAAAAAAAATTTGACTATCTACGTCTAATGTCTCTAATCAGTTTACGATCTTCATTTGTTTCTTGAAGGACTTGTTCGTTGGTTTTTCTGTCTGTCCATGGTATTCTTTGCATTTTCCTCAGCAACCACATTTGTAGATCTTTCCATAGCCATCATATGTTTTTCAGCGTGTCTCTTCATTGTCCACGCTTCACATCCACACAAAATTACAGGTTAGCATTTCAACACACATTTTCTGGTTTCAGTTGATATCGTTTTATTGGTCAGTATGTTTTTCATCTTGCAAAAGACTACTTTCGCAATGGCAATTCTTGTTCTAATTTCTCCCATCCAAGCATCTCCCATCAGATGTTATGACTGTTCCGAGATAACTGTACGATTCATTTGTTTAAGAAATGCCAATTTACTTGAACGAGATTACATTGTGGTATTTCCTTCTTCCCAGTGACGACCATAATCTGTGTCTTCTTACAATTCAATTCTAACTCTAGTTGTTCACTGCGTGCAACATCCGCATCTACTAAATGTTGCAGGTCTCTTTCGTTGTCTGCGATCAAGAATGTATTATCTGCATAGGACTGCAAGAGCTGTGGGGGGGGGGGGGGGGGGGGGGGGGGGGAAGCTGGACAGAAACACCTCTACAGGATATCCTCTCCCATTAACGTCAAGCATTCTTTGCAGCTAAAATAGGCCTTACCACCCATCTTAGAACTCACGGCTCCATACCTTCAACCCCACTGGTTAAAATGGATGGTCATCATCATTCTTGATGGACAAACACAGAATATACAAATTAAACGTACACAGTCTAAACAAACAAATCATGAACAACATAAAAAGCTCTTTATTTATCGAATTCTACAGCTTCAGGGACAACTGATGCTCATCAAAACATTGAAGCATGAAACCCAATACAACAGACAACTGCTGTCTAATATTAAGCATTATTAATGTGTGGTCTGATCCAAAAACCAGACCTCAGCCCTCTTTAGCCAAGTCTATAGGGTACATCAAGTACCACAACCGAATGCTTAAACACCTAAGCTGGGTAGAATGTAAACCAACAAAAGCGTGACACCTTAACAAAAGATGCGACAATTTCACATGAAGAACTTTGCCACAGACAAAAATAAGATACTTTACAAGGAAGACTTTGCAAACAGTAGTGACACCTACAAAAATATAAGTTGCAACACTAGCGTAAATCTAAATGTTATAACACCAACATAAATACGAGTTGCAACACCAGCAACAACCCTGGACAGCTCTGACACTACAGTGATTAGCCACTCGGTTTTGCATCGTCGAATGCTGCCCATCCATCAGCTATATACAGGGCGAACCACTGCTTCTGTCTTTCCGATCCAACACTCAACACACAAAGGACTGAAGGATCCTTGTGTTCCGTTTTGATTTCCGGTGGTGATCGTTGTTGTGACCTCCGACGTAGTCTTATTAGTTTAACCTGCGTCTGATTTCCTGTGTGGGACAGGAGGGCAAAATCGTCACTTAAGTCCAGACCATCGAGCTGCGTTATCAGAGGAGTCCATTGAATTTCATTTCTGGCATACTCGTGATTGTCTTTATAACCCTGTCTATAATCAGCAAGAATAGTGAGGACGTTAAGAGGCATTCCTGCCTCACTTCTATTCTTATCTCGAATGCGTCCGTTAGTTGCCCCTCATGGAGGGCTTGTCCTTCCTGTCACTATATGTTTCCTTTACCAAGTTAATGATTTTCTCTCGTATTCCATAATGTCTTATGCGTTTCCTAAGATGTTCCCTAATATTAATAATGCTATCAAAGACCGTTTCGTAGACTACAAATCCAATATAAATTCACGAGTTCATTTCGATGCTTTGTTCTATTATTGATACGCAGGTTAACTATCTGTTAATCGTAGTGAATATTATGTTTAAAACAGTGGTTCTCAACCTTTTTTGGCCCATTTCCCCCTTCACCATATTTTCAGAACGTCATTCCCCCCTTCCCCCTTTCCAACTTTCCAAAATTGTCAGCCTCAAAAGGTGCATTAAAAAAACATGCCAATAATAGTGAAAATACTTATTTTCTTCCATAGTTGTACATAACCTTCACATGTAAAGATACATTTTATAGTGTAGTTTTCTACAGTTAATAGCAAATGAATATGCTGATGGATATTAAAACTTAAATAGAAGCATTTTTACATTCGCAATATTTTATTTAAACAGCACATTAATCATACTACAATAAACAAACAGTTAAAATGTCAACTTAATATACGACACCAGGATGCCAGAAAATTTTGCTTCATCAAACAAAACGCTCATTACAATACCTGGATATTGTAGATTCGTAATTTAAATGAAAATTGTAATCAATGAGAACACTGTGATTGTTTTTCCCGCAGCAATTCTGAAATACGCGGAGGAGTGCTTGAAAGGGCACAACGGAGATCGTTTTCAACATCTAATCTGTTGCGTCGAGGGGTTAGCAGCTTTCTCCGCTAACCCCGAATACTCTCGTCGCGTCACGCGACGAGAATTAGCAGTGGTTCGAATCGCAAAAGTGACTTATGAGAGTATGGAGCCGGTCGTTCAGAAAGTCGTGGCGTGCTGATGAGCGTAATCTAGCCTAGGAATCAACATACAGCTGAAAGATGCTGGTGTTGACCGCAATATCCTGAAACAGGATGGAAACGCGGAAAAAAAAATATCTGTTGCGTCGTTTCGTTTTAATTTCTAGCAGAGCTGAAAAGCCTGACTCACAAAGATATGTTAACGCAAATGGAAGCAATGCACGGATTGCTTTTTCTGCCACTTTTGGGTATGAACCGCACATTAAAGGCCAAACTTCCGTGATTGGTTTCTCACTGAAAACATCCATTGCCCCCGAATCATTTTTCAGCTTCAGAAATTCATCTTGACAATCATCAGACAGACCAGATTCAGAAAATTTAGAACTCTTTACTCCTGATGAAACAACTGACCCACAGGGAATACATGAACTTCTATTTGCAGATGATCAGTGCCTGTTTTACAGCGACGAGGGCAGACTACAAAATCATATTACTAATCTGAGTTCAACCTGCAGCAGATACAATATGAGTATAAACACATAGAATATATATATATACTCATACAAACACACGCACACTCATATATATATATATATATATATATATATATATATATATATATATATATATATATATATATATATATATATATATATATATACTCATACAAACACACGCACACTCATATATATATATATATATATATATATATATATATATATATATATATATATATATATATATATATATATATATATATACTCATACAAACACACGCACACTCATATATATATATATGCCAGTCTCCCTGATGAAGGTGTTAAGGACGCTGTTCGTAATCCCGTATACCCAGGTATGAAACACAGCTGCGCGAGATTCGCCAGCGGATCGCGTTGCATCAGTTTCTTATGGAAAAGTATCTGAGCCGGACGTTCAGAAATCGGTAATCGGTTTCTGTTTTAATGCGATCTTGAAATAATCGGATGAGTACTCTAAACCTCATTAAAACGGAGATGCAATAACAAAAAAACGTAACTTACCGCAAATAAAATCGCTGGTAAAATACGGCAACCTAAATCATAGAGGCTAGGTAGAAGGAAAAGAACCGTATATTATGGAGGGAAAACAATATGAAGTAATTGGTTCTTGTATTAACGCGATCTTGAAATAATTGGTGGATTTAACGTCACGAGTACGCTTAATATTCCGATCATATTTTGTGTGGTCCTGAAGCCAATTTGACAATGTCTTCATTCCCCCCCTGGAAACCCTCAAATTCCCCCCTGGGGGGGGGGGGGGGGGGGGAATTCCAAACCGGTTGAGAACCACTGGTTAAAACATGAGAACTGCAAACATTAGGAAGTATGGGGCTATAAGGAAAGAATGTAGATAATAAACTAGTCTCACCAAAGAATGTAGTCCTGTCATGATGAATTATCCTTACTACGTTCAACAAATTAAGCTAGTCGGAACAAACTTCAGCTAAAACCTAGTCAAAATAACATGTGACCTTTAATATGGCGTCTAGCTATACCACCATAACCATGCTCACCACTATCAGCAAGTGCCTTGCCATCCGGCAAGTCTCCACAACTCCCGTTCTCTAACAGAATGTATCTATTCACTTGGTGATATCGTCGAATACCACGGTACACGAATTTAGAATCTCGTCTTTTCTCTCTCTCTCTCTCTCTCTCTCTCTCTCTCTCTCTCTCTCTCTCTCTCTCTCTCTCTCTCTCTCGCTCCCTCGCTCTCTCTCTCTCTCTCTCTCTCTCTCTCTCTCTCTCTCTCTCTCCTTCCCTCTATCCCTGTCTGTGTATGTGTGCTTACTCTGCTGTTACTAAATTAACATTACCAACTGTCACAATATGTGTTAGTCTCTTCTCGTGAGCTGCGATGAATACGCACAGATGACAACATTAGACCTCACAATGACAACGATGTCTTGTTACCTCCACGCGGAGAGCCCCTGGGCAGACATGGGTCTGTCTAACGAAGAGAGGATCTATCATAGTCTCCTATGTATTGCAGCCTGTCGATGACTCAAACTCTGCAAGCTCTGAGCCTACAAGATAGTTATAGTAATTCGCATTCAATGGTGGTAGACAGTCAATACTAAAATCTTGCATTCACAGCAGGAAGAGCTCATGGGCCAGCTCGAAACGAATTATTTGCTTCTCTGACCAGATGGAACTACATCAACGCTTTAAGGCGTACAAGAGTAAACAATTGGAAACGAAGTGTTCTAAAACAACAACAACAACAACAACAACAACAACAACAACAACAACAACCCCACCACCATCACCATCACCACCACCACCACCACCACCACCACCACCACCACCACCACCACCACCACCACCACCACCACCAAGACAACAACAGTTTATCGTGAGGTAGCAATATCAAACAAAGATACCGCTGATTACTTCCTTCTGTTGTAATAGATACATGTTCTAAATGTGCCTTTAATTTCTCTATATCTTTGAATTATCTTATTTGTCTATTTATGGTATTTTGTGTATGTAAAATCGAAATACCAATTATTGGATAAACTAGAAAGCAATTGAAATATCGTCAGATATAACTTCAAAGACATTTATCGGCACTCATAAAAGTAGGCGTAAGAAATAAAGATTAGAGGACACACTAGACCCAAAATAGTTAGTTAGTTAGTTAGTTAGTTAGTTAGTTAGTTAATTAGTTAGTCGACAGATCATCCTCGATGAACATCGAACCATTCAGTCCATAAGTGCCCGGATCCCCTCCTCAGTAAATTCCACAGCGTGTAGTGACTGACAACACCAGTTCTGTGTTGGTTTATTAATCTTCTTTGGCTTCCCGCGTAGTGTTCTTGTTTTGCCACTCCTCTTTTAACTTGCTGTTCTCGCATCCCGACCATGGTTATAGATTCACTGTTATCGCTTGGTTCTCGCGAACGATCTACTTCTCGTAAAGCATAAACAATGTCAGCCTGGTCCATGGCATGTCCGTCTTCCACAGTAGCCTCACCTGCGAGCTTGTCAGCCCGCTCTTTTCCTTGTACTCCCGCATGCCCTGGCACGAAGATGAAACTAATCTTTACCAGCCGAGACCGCTCCAGAGACAGCAACCACTCTCTTCGGATCCACCCCATCTCTATCTTCTTGAACATGCTCATTGAGTCACTAAGGAAACACGCCCGAGTGAATGTCTGTGTCACGAGACATTTTATTTCTTTACTTACTGCCATGACTTCCATAGTCAGGTTACTTGTGGTCAAAGCAAAAGCACCATAATCTTCCTTTACTATTCTCTCTCCGGTCTGAGCCGCAAAAGCCCATGAACTTCTCACTTGTCGAACGACCGACTTATCTGTGTAACTGACAGCATAACCTTCCAAAAAATTCTCGAATATCAAAGCCAGTACTTCCGTATCTACAGCAGCTGGATCTTCTTGTCTTCCTTTTTATGTCTAGTTAGGTGCAAACTGAAAAAGACGTAAGAAATCTGTTGGCATGTGTACTCACATTTGTACCCTCTCCTCGTTAGGTTCTAAGTCCTCAAATGAACACACCTGTTTAAGAATGTCTTCGGCTTGATCCACCCACAACTCTCCTCTTTTTTACCTGTTGTCCTTTACCTTCATAGTATCACTGTGTAGTGGATGTTGTGTGTTTGCGTTGACTCTAAGGTAGGCACGTGCTCTGCAAATTTGCATTCTGTCCCCAATGGTTGGAAAATCAAGAAGGTAGCGCATCGACCCGCATGCTGTATCTCTTGCACATCCAAGAATAATACGCATAGCTTCGTTCTGTATCCTTTACATCTGCTTACGACTGATAGTCAGGATCGGCATCGCATACTCCAGAACAGAAAGGATCAGACCCTCGTAAAGGATACATAGATGGCGCTGCTAACAGTTTGCCGCCGCCATCACCCGCATCGCAGCCAAATCTCGCTTGGTCTTTGTTATCACCCGGTCTATGTGCTCATGATAACCAAAGCTTCGATGAAAACGTATCCCGAGGTAGTTCATTGCCTGCATCTTTAACCGTCTTGGAGCACAGATTTACAGTTGGTGTTGGAGTGTTGACAATATAGTTGTTCAAAGAGAACCATGTCACTGCTGTCTTCGTTGGGTTGACCATTGCTCCAGATTCCACACACAAGTGCTTATGCGATTTAGTTCACTTTGTAGATCCACAGCACCCCGATTTCTATCCTTACCCTGACGATACACTAACACATCGTCGGCATATGACAGTGTCCTCCCCGGCCCTCTGATCTGCTCGCGGGTAATTCTCACAGTGTAGGCGTTGAACAGTACCGGAGATAATAGTGCCAGGCCCGGATATATTGTTATTGGTTCAGAAGTCCAATTGCCACATCTATAACCTAATTTTAGTTGGAAGAGGGCTGCGACGATTCAACTAACGAGGAAAGGACTTATCTTGAGTTTAAGAAGCTGAAACATTAAGATATCTAATGACACTCAGTTGTACGCATCCTCAAGATTAATCGCCGCAACACATGTTTCAATGCCTGAGTGGAAACCTTCATAGACATCATATTCAAGAACTGCTGCATTGATCCAGTTTTCTATATTTGGTCGGTACCCTCCAGGGGTAGGTGGGAGACAACCTTGCCTCTCTAGCTGACTTGATATTTTCCTGGCAATTAACTTCTCCAGCAGCTTGCCTATTGTATTTTGCATGGTTATTATCTGATATCCCTGAATTTGTGTGTGGTCATTGCCAGGCTTCGGCAAGGGAATCAGATAGCTGTGTAACCTTCCTCCTTGATGCTAGCACTCTCTATACTGTTGTAGTACATATCCCTAGTTCCTCTAGCACGTTGTCGGTACACATATTGATGTCGTCGTACCTTATACCATCGGCCCTGGTGCTCTAGTTTTTGTTCGTCGAAGTACAGCCCTGATTTCTTTCACTGTCACTGTGTCTTCAATTGCAATGTTCTGGACCTTACACTTATCTGAGGTAACCACCTTGGCAACATTTCAGCCTCTCATGTCTGTCTGGCTGCTCTGCTCTAAATAGCGTTCAAAAAGGACGTTGCCCTTATTCTCGTAAGAACTCTGCCAGATAAGGTTAGCACTTTGGAAGTCAGGAACACTCTTATTCTTGACTACCCCATTCATAGTTTTATGTTGTCGCCAGAACAATTTAAGTGACTTGTCTGTTTATTCTTTGACACAACTCTGCCCATTTTCCACTTTAAACCATTTTAACCAGCTTTCTGAAATATCTAACTTTGGTGTCCATCTCTCTTTCCAATTGCACTATAAGACTAGGATGGACAACTCTGTGCTTCTTGGCGTTTTGTCATTTTCTTACAGCACCACGCTTATCCACCCAGGCCTTTTCCACCTCACAATTCCCCCAAGGTGGCTGCTCCCAGCTTTTTTTCCTGCCATGATGATTCCTGCGCTTGTCGCACCTTATTTTACTCACCACATCTTGTCCTGAACTGTCATACTTGAATGTCTTGACTGTTGACTTGTGCTGCCTGGTTCTGTCGTTCTCCACCAATATGCTGCAAGGGTGGTGGTCGCTGCCATGGTGCCCTAGGACATCCCATCTACATACTGTAATGAGTGAAGGAGAAACTATCGCCAGGTTAATAAAACTGTCCTCATCACCATCACGACTTGCTGTCCTGGTGACACAGCCACTGTTAATACAAACAAGGTCACTGGTTTCAAGTACCGCCTCGAGCTTCTCCCCCTGTGTGTTGGAAGAAACGTTACCCCACGTTTACCCTTTGGCGTTGAAATCGCCACAGAAAATGACATTCCTCTCATGACATAATATGTCACTCAGACACTGCCACCCCTGGGAATCCACACTCGCGTTACAGGCATAAACACTAACCAACACGAATGGTAGACCGGATTGAACTCTAACAGCCTGTATTTGTATTTAGCCACTGTCACACCTGGACATGTCCAGTTCTGAAGCAATTATGCTGTCTCGAATTAGAATCGCCATTCCAGGTGTCGCCTGTTGTAATAACATTTGAAACCGGTTATTTTGAGCGAATTAACACCCAGACAAGCTTTCCAAAATGAGACCACGTTGTTTTACGCTGGCACAGTTCCAATATAAAATACGCGTGTTCTTGAGACCCAGACGGTCGCATTTTCGCCGGTAACGCCTGGCTCCGGCCCGTCTCCCCTGTCGTTTACGTCTTGGACCTCGTCTCGTCGGTGGTTTGTTTAACCTTTGTACAGGGCACAAACGCAGGTCTGCCATGATGGACAAATCCAAAAACACTATACACCAATGAGTAGTGTACTACACAGTAACCTAAACATGTTGCGAAAAACACTCTGGATTGATTCGCACAGATGCACGAATCTCCGTAGCACCTGCAAAAATCTTGAGAGGAAACTCCTGGTTTACATCCTAGCGCAGAAATTACACGCACGAGTTGAAATCAACCATCTCTTTCGTGAAAAAAAGGAGCGGTTTCAAAACAACACGCCATCTTTACCGGAAGTCTCAAAAATTGAAAACATTAGTGGTAATCCTGACATTTGAACCTGAAACGACAAAATGTCGACAGCGCCTCGCTGAAGGAGCAAATGTACTTCCAGGCACAAGCAACCAGAAACACCTTACCACATTTATATTATGTCAAGGAATGCTCATGCTTATGTGTAGTGTTATATTTACAAATGTGCAAACACATATCTCATATACATGGTTTACATTCGTTCACATAATTATTTATGTCACTTAAGTTTGTTCATAAGTGGTGATTCAACATCGGAACCAATGTCCAACGTCATCATATCCTACATTATTCGCACTGTTAATTTTCCCGAGCGGATGTACGAGTCACCCGAACGCCGGGCTCCCATTCGGGAGACCCAGGTTCGAAACTCGGTAAGGTGACGGGTAATTTTTCTGTAGGGTGCAAAAAGAAAACTCTAGCATGCACATTTCAAGGCGACTTCACTAGCCAGGCGGCCTTCATTCCTCGGGTTCAAGACCTCCCCGTCTTACACCGCAAGATACTATAGACAGTAATGACAGTTTTCTCTCCCTTCATTTTACCATGTCCTTGATGGAACATATTAGGATAGGAGTTTTCATTGAAATCACACACGTATGTACGTACGTACATCTGTCATGTTGGTCGTGGTGTAAGGTCGCATCCTGGTTTTGGCTGCCTCCATGATATCCCCTTTGTATTAATTTCCGGCCACACTAAGATGTTACTGTATCAGGGCGGGTTGTCGCGGGAAAAACTTCCACTTAGCGGTCTAAGATTAGTAACAATGATAAGAGAGAAGACGTGACATGTGACAATTGTTTCAAAGCCTTGACGTAAATTACGTAGCTTTTGTTTTAAATGACAGAAGTTCAAAACAATGCTTTCTGTTCTGAATGTGAACAATGAAGACAGTAAAAATATATTGCAGAATGTATTGCCTGGCATATTTCGCTGCATCTTGTCAGGTACATACTTGTATACTACAGAAACAAGTTCAAATGTATTTATATGTGGGCATGATGTAGACCAGGGGTGGCGACACGAGACCCGCGGGCGGCATGCGGCCTATGGGAGTTATGGTGCGGCCCGCGGACCTAGGTCAAATGAACATAAATGTTAACTTTATTGTACATATCACCAAAAGAACATTATTACATCATGAGTCGTTCGTATCATATATTTTTAAATTATAGCTAAGAGAAATTTGAAATATCTCACATTTTTTAAAGAAAAATTCATTGGTTTTGAGCTAATTTGAATACCCGGCATTTTCGGGAAAATTCATAGATTTTAACTATTTCAAATATCCCGCTATATGACACTCAAGGTTGCTTAGTTTCTTTGACGGAAACTAGGTGTTGATACAATTTTATACGATTCCATCAGAGATAAACTGGATGTTTCGTGGGGTACTATTGTGTTGACATTCTGGAGCGACATTATGCACAGTGTATCTATGCGGGCTGTTGTTTGTCGAGACTCCTGTCTTTTCCACTTTTCACATTGGGCAGTGGGGGAGCGTTTTATGTGATATTCACTGGCACAGGAACGGAGCATATTGGGGACGACCAGTTGCTGTGAAGTTGGAACCGCGACTAACTAACTAACTAACTAACAATTTTATACGAGACTTCAACTTCTGATATATATGTTCTGTGGTCTTCGGCGTCTTCGGGAAGCTCTCAACGCTATCGGGCTCATACTCATAACTACTTTCAGTCCAGCTTGATAAAGTTTCATGTTATTCTGTAGTTTCCTTCTATTATCGCCACTGCGTCTTGAGAGATTTTGCAATCGACGTTAAAATACATATTTATCATATTTATAACAAGAGTTCAAACTACTTTAACCAAGTATCCTGTCTAACATATCGATTCTTTAGGTAAGTAAACCCTGAAAAGTTTTATTTATGTAATTTTAATTAATTAATTATTTTTATTTATTATTACACGTGGCGTTTTATTTATTTTTCCCCCAGGTAAAAACGAAGACCTAGCATGGCGTCAACTAGTAAAGACGATGGATCAAAGAAGAGAAGAATCACAGAAGAATTAAGATGTTTTCAAGACAGGTGGACTATAAACTATTTTTTTCGTGGAAATTATAACAAAGCCCGTATGCTTGATATGCAACGAATCTGTTTCTGTTTTGAAAGAGTATAACATCAAACGGCACTACGAGACTAAACATGCAAATACGTTTGATAAGTACAAAGGGTAATTTCGACAAGACCAAGTAAATGACTTTTAAAAAAAACTTAGCACAACAAAAAATATTTACTATAGCGGGTTCAGAGTCAACATGCTATGCAAAAGCTAGTTATGCAGTAGCCATGATACTAGCAACAAAAATCGAAGCCATATTCAGATTGTGAAATGGTTAAGGAATGTTTGGAGAGCGTCGTTGAAATTCTGTGACCAGAAAAGAAAAAGGATATCTAAAATATTAGTCTGTATCGTCAGACTATTACTGAAAAGGTGAAAAAGTCGAGCGACCGAGTTTATATTTTGTGCTCTAGCATTGGATAAAAGCATAGATATGGAAGATACTGCCCAACTGGCAATTTTTATCAGGGGTGATGATGTGCATTTTAAAAAGACAGATGAATATGTCTGTATTCACTTAAGGACACCACTAAGTCATGAGATTTGTTAAAGGCAGTTACATCGACATTGAATCGCTTTTCGTTACAACTTAACCACTTATCGGGCTTAACAACGGATAGTGCTCCAGCAATGGCTTGGAAACACTATGGTTTAGGCCTCCAAAGTCGGTAATACTTCAATGCTAAATTTTCATTGCATTATTCATCAGGAGAATGAATTTATGTTCGAAGTCTATCAAAATGGACCATGTCATGAAAGTGGTCGTCAAAATAGTGATCTTCATTAAGTCGAACAGTTTGGATCACCGTCAGTTCCAAGAATTTCTAAAGTCTTTCGACTCAGATTATAACGACGTTACATTTTATGCAGAAGTAAGATGGCTGACCCGTGCCAAAATGTTGGAAAGAGTGTTTGATTTGCAGCAAGAAATGCAACCATTCTTTGCTAGCAAGTCAAAAAGTATCCCAAAGTTTGAAGACAAAAAGAGGGTTTATGACTTTGCATTTATGGTTGATATAACTAGCCGCCTAAATGACGTTAATACTCGTCTACAAAGGAAAGATAATTAATTAATAAGATGTATGATCATATTTCTGCATTTCAAATGAAACTTGGTCTTTGAGAAAGACAGTTGAGGATAAAAAACTGTACTCACTTTCCTACCTTGTCACACAGGAGGCGGGGGATAAATACGCTCATTTGATATCTGACTTAAACCTTGAATTTGAAAACCGATTTCAGGATTTAAAAAAAAAAACAAAAAAAAAACATAATGTGCTTTTTGTGCATATGCAACGCCATTCGCGGTAGATGTGAATTTATTACCAGGAAGATTACAAATGGAACATTGTGAAATGTGTTGTGATACGCAGTTAAAGGATAAATTCCATCACGTTGGTTTGAAAGAGTTCTATAAAACGTATTTGGACAAGGATAAATATCCTGCGTTTTACAAACATGCTCTGTCGATGGTTTCGCTATTTTGAAACATGTATGCGTGTGAACAGCTTTTTATTCGCATGAAGCACATCAAATCACAAGTGAGAACACGAAGTACTGATGTTCATTTGGAAAACTGGCAACATCAGTCGAGATCAATTTTGATGCACTTAGTTCTGCAAAACAAAGTCAAATGTCTCACTTTTAAATATTTTTAAATTGTCTAATAAGTATGTTTGATTCTCAGTTATGTTTTATTTTCTTAAAATAAATAAATAAATAAATAAATATAGATATTTCCTTTTTCTTTTTACATTAAACCAGGCAAGCATTTGACCACGATCTCACCTACTGGGAAGTGACGATGTGGTCGAGGCTGTAGCACGCTTGCTTGCTTACTTTATTTAACAAAAATAAAATAATAATAATAATTAGGTGCGTGGCCCAGCAGGAAATAATATTTCTGAAATTTGGCCCACCTGCTGTAAAGGTTGGCCACACCTGATGTAGACTAAGAGAATTGAAGTGTGTTGTTCACCACTGTGACATAACGCAGCCAACATTATTCATCTTATCAACAAATGCCGCAAAAAGAGGAAACAACATTAAAAGAAATTGACTGCACAAACGCAATTGGAGATTGGGACGTAAAACTTAACATCGAAACTGGAACTGAACAAGTGACAAATGACGTGGATTCTTAGAAGGATTTCATCAGACCAAGCTCGGAAAATCATTGGATGAAAAAACCACCTGACCCGCCTTCGCGCCAGTGCATAATTAACATATATCCCCATTTCATCAGAAATGTTAATCAGCCGCACTTTTGTCTGAATTCGCTCCATGGACGGAGGTGAGAAGAGTGTGTGATCAAAAATTCAATGGACAAGGCAAAAGTCTGGATCCGAGGTACGTTTGTTAGCCCTTGATTAGACTAAGAACCCGATGTATCAAGTGTCAAGTAACGTAAACCCATGTTGTGATGTCAATTGAAATGTATGATTATTAATTAAAACCTCAGAAATGTAAAAATGCTCGACTGTAGATTCTAATGACGCAAAGCCATTCCCGGCCAGAATATTCTCTTCGATGAAACTGCCACCTCTGATATTCTTAAGGATAATTATTAACTTTAAGAAGTGCATTACACTATTACATTCTATTCTAAACAACTGTGAGAAGTGATGATTCGAAAACAATCTTGTGCATTTCACCAGAAACATTGTAAAGGATGCTATCACTGTCTACAGCTGAAATGACAGTTCGTGTACTAGAACAAGTGCCTTTTTCTAAAACAGACTTATCTATGCCTATTTACGATCTGGAAAGCTGAAAGTGAAATCAATCTTTCCTTTCTCCTTTGTCTATGGAAATAATAGGGTTTGGCGAAATAAATATTTATATTTATGTCAAATTTTAATTAGATAAGAGCACTTAGGAACTGCAATACATGAGAAAGTGTGCTTCGCGGAACACCACCACGCGAAGTGAACGTAACTCATTACTCAACATAACTTAAAAACACAACACCACTCCACATCACTCATCACCACACAACACAACACTCAACATCACAACAACAACAGATAATGGAAGAGAGTTATTCGACACAACAAGAAGAAGAAGTAGTTAATTGGGAAAACACAGAATTATTTATACACATTGTGAACACCATTGAGTAGAAGAAATGTTATAAATGTATGTCATTTATTTACATGCATCTTGACACCTTCTCACTCTTGTCATTGTCTCACTGTACACGTTCACTGACCCCAGGTCAAATGAAGATTTACATACAGCAGGAACAAGTTGATACAAGGCGTACACAGTGTGATAAACTCTGACCACCCCAAATTAACCCAACACTAGCTTAGAGAGAAAAAGGAGGGGGAGGGGAACTAGTTCCTACTTCAGGAATTTAGGTTCTTTTACCTACTTTTAAAAGATTGTATTGGTAGGATTGTATATATTTATGTGAATACTCATCAGTGATCTTGGTGGCTACATACCAACAACCACCCAACACATCAGCAAACTAACCACCTAAATCAGACCTGAGAGAGGGAAGCCGAGAGAGGATGAACCACAAGTGAGATGGAGGATGACTTCGCTATGAGCAGAGCATGGGGAGGCCTTCAGTGGAGCTATACGGGCAGATCTGACGTGGATCCATCAGTCAATGGACCCTGGCTTACCTAATCCTCCAGTCACCAGGTTACATTTTCCTTGGTCGAACCCACACCCAATTTCAGGAAAAACTGATAATGTTTATGGTTGAGACACCACTATCATACTTAATATGTACAACATCAAAATGTTTACTATGTTTTCACACTTGTTGACATCTCATATATTGATGCTTGTTATTGATTGTCTGGGGCAATGGTCCAATGTGCAACTGTTCTATTACTTTGTGTAAATCACAATAGAGATGTATGTACTGACCAGAAGGCTCAGGCCAGTCAATAAATGATTAACATGAATTGACCTTCTGTTAATTTGTCAAGTTCAAACCTATCTGTGTCAACAACTTCTTTGTACATCATGTTGTCAAAATCTAATGTGATTGATTATGTGTTTGATTGTTAAAAGATAAATTAACTCATAATGACTTACTAAAGGGGGAAATAAAAGACTCTATACCTATAAACTGCTCAACATCCATGTTTTCTTCATCTAAATCAGGCTGAGAAAATTCTCCTGACTTTCCTCAGATTTGATAAACTAAAAGGGGGCTCCAGAGCTATCAGAATCATTGGAGAAGGGGCAGATTCCCAATTAGTAAATTACCATTCTTACCAGGGCCATAATCTATATCTCCTAGACAATACTTAACAAAACGAGGCCTGCAGATAACTCAAGGTTCATATTCTGGGGTTATTGAAGATAGAAGAGGATGGGGCTCTACATCTTTTGTTAGAGATGGGGCATGCACTACAGTGATCTCCCACTCCCTTCAAAAATATATGACATATTGGGGGCTCGTCCGGGATGGTTCTCATATATTAACCTTTAAACAATCACACAAAATACATGAACACGGTTATCTTTAGATTTTGAACATTGTTATTTTCTAGAATGTTTAACAGATACCATGTGGGGTAATGATTGACAGCCACATGATATGAATGACATTTATAGATAAATAAGATAGGTAACTGATCTTTACTCCTGGAGAAGCAGCCATGTTCATATATGGCTTCTACTTCAGAAAGAGGTGCTCCAGGTGAAATATATAGTGTGTATCTACTCTACCAACACTACTTCTCTTCCAGAGAAGGTGTTCTATTCCTGTGAAGTCTGAACTTAACAGCATTTCATCAACCACCGGAAAATCTTATCCGTTGGGAAACCTCTGTCTAATTTCAGATTCTTTTCTTTACTAGGAATTAATTGTGGTTACTTCAGTGCCTGCTGCCTTTGGCTTTTCCAGCATTGACAGACAGACATAACATAGGGTGTTTTTAATATTGCACATGCTCTGTTGTATCTTTGCAGATCAGGGACTGACAAGCGTACGCGGATCAGACTAGCTGCAATTATATTGTTAATCAGAGCACAGCAATAAAATATAGACATGGCGGAAACTGCAAAGTTTAGAGCCCAAATAACAGAAACAGGTAGGGAATGCGGGTTAGATGGCCTTGAGCTGGCTAACTATGTTTCGGATGCATTTGACAAAAGGGAAAGACTGCAAGCTGAATTGGCTCTCAAAGAAAAACAGCTTCAGGCTGAATTGGCTGAGAAAGAAAAACAGCTTCAGGCTGAATTGGCTGAGAGGGAAAAACAGTTTCAAGCAGAATTGGAGGAGAAAGAGAAACGATTTCAAGCAGAATTGGAGGAGAAAGAGAAACGACTACAGGCTGAAATGGAAGATAAGGAGAGAGAGCGTCAACACCAACTGGAGTTGAGGAGAATGGAGATTGAAGTGGAGATCCGGAGAATAGAGAAAGGGAGTGGTCCTACACCCTCAACCTCATCAGGATCGCCAGTGACAGAACCACCTCACGTCTCTCAACTTAATTCAGGAGCTATGTCATTTCCTCTGGACCCCTTTAATGAACAGACTGACCACATCGAAGGATTTTTATCACGCTTCGAGGCCATGGCTGTCAGCTGTGGGCTTGAAGAGAGTAGATGGGCGACGAAGTTAGCGCAAGCCTTAAGATCCACGGCGTATGAAGTGTTCTCAAGACTCACTAGAGAGGAACAACAGAACTACACAACACTCAAGACGGCACTCTTAAGCCGATTCGAAGTGGACGCCGAATCTTATAAACTCAGGTTCAAAGCCGCAAGGAAGGAACCGGGTGAGAGCTACGCACAGCTAGTCGAAAGACTGAAGTCATACATACAAAGATGGACTTGCTTGGGAGGATTTGAGGAAAATTATGAAGGACTCCGTGAAATGATTATCATTGATCAGATCAAGGGGAAAATGCAGAACGAAATGAAGGCATTCCTAACCCAAAACGGGGCTGACCGCCTGGAAACTATAATCATCCTGGCAGAGAGATTTGAGAAATCTCAAAAGGAGATGGGAGGAAAGGGACGTTCGAACAACACCCCCTCTCAAAACAAAACTCCACAGCCAAAAGAGGGTGAAAACACTGTAGCCACCGGGAAAAAGGGGAAATCCCCGAAAAACACTCAACACTCAGTCCAAACCGAGCCGAAGGAGGACAAACCATTCTGTACCCATTGCAAAATTAAAGGTCACACATTTCAGAGTTGCAGAAAGAAGCCACCTCCACACACAGCGGCATGTTTGGCCAACCGAAAAGAGAGAAAAGTGAGCACTGGTGAAACGTCCAAACAGACACCTCATCAAGACACATCATCTCGTATTCCGGTTGTAGAATCCATCTTGCTAAATGGATTCCAAACGACCTGTTTATATGATACTGGATTATCATATGACTGTGTTGTTTCATCATCCTTGGTTCACCCTGAACAGGTGACAGAGGAAATAGTGGTATTGCAGGGACCACTGAAGAGTTCAACAAATATGTCTCTTCCAGTGGCAAAAGTGAACATAGCCTCGCGGTATGTCACCGGGACGATCAAGGCAGCAATCTTGGACGATCCGATATATCCTGTAATCCTCGGGTGTAGATTTATCGTTCTAGGAGAACCTGTTCAACCTGTGGCGATGGCGACCATGACCACTCGATCACAGGCAACAAAAACTCCAGAATCAACTACGCCAATCCCTCGAACGGAGGAACTGAAGAGGGCACAAGAAGCCGACAGCACCTTGGAACCCTGCTTCAGAAAACTGCCAAAATCACATTTACCTCTACGTAAAGGTGATCTGTTCATGAAGTCAGCACTTCTTTACAGAAAAGCAGGACGAGCTGGGCAAGAGTTTAATCAACTTGTTGTACCGACTCAATACAGGACTCAGATCTTAGAGATGGGTCACAGTCTACCATTCAGTGGGCACATGGGTATCAACGCTACTACACAGCGGATTACCACTCACTACTTTTGGCCAGGGATGAACTCAGACATACAACGGTTTGTAAAATCATGCCCACAGTGTCAGAAAGTATCACCAAAACACCGGACACCACCGGCAATGTTGGGTGAATCGCCAATCACTGGAATTCCATTTGAGAAAGTGGCAGTAGACATAATCGGACCTCTCTCAGCAACGAAGAGGCGAAACCGATTCATATTAACGCTTGTGGACACAACAACCATGTGGGCCGAAGCAGTTCCTATGCCCAGCTGTGACTCCAAACACGTCGCTGATGCATTATTAGGAATATTCACACGTCTAGGATTCCCACAAAGGATCTTGACGGACAACGGTTCACAGTTTCGTGGTAAACTCATGGAAGAGACCTTCAGACTTTTTCATGCACGCCATATCTTCAGTTCACCATATCACCCTCAGTCAAATGGGCTTGTGGAAAGGTGGAACGGGACATTGATTAGTATCCTGCGCAAAATTGCCCAGGAGAAGACAGAGGATTGGGACTTGTATTTACCCGCAGCTTTATTCGCTTACAGGGAAGTACCCCATCACTCAACAGGTTTTGCTCCAGCCACACTGTTGTTTGGACGACCGATCAAGGGACCACTGGAGGCGTTACTCCGAACGTGGACTGATAATACTACAGATGATACAGTCGTGACTGCATCAACATATGTTGCCGAGTTGAAAAATCGTTTACAACACAGTTGGAAACAAGCGAATGTCAATCTACGTCAAGCCAGACGAAGAATTGCTCGTAACTTCAATCGCAAGGCAAAGGATAGAGAGTTAGAGGTAGGAGAGAAGGTGATGTTGCTGCTTCCAACCAGTCAGAATAAGCTGCAAATCGGATGGAGAGGACCTTATGTAGTGACGGAGAAGATCTCACGTACCAACTACAGAATTTCAGTCAAAGGCAAGATGAAAGTATTTCACATAAACCTCTTGAAGAAATATCATGAAAGACCCTCAACCACCGAACCTGCACATCTGATGGCCATGAGTGTGGCTACTGAAGTCGAAGAAGGATCAACAATGGGAGTCGAGTGCCAACTGCAAGCCAAAGAGACCTTTAAGGATGTGGAAATTAATCCCAACTTAACAAAGGATCAGCAAAAGCAGATTAGGGAACTTATGGCAAAATATGCAGAAGTACTTACTGATAAGCCAGGAAGAACTGATTTGGAGGAATTTGACATGAAGTTAAATGACACAGTGCCTGTGCGAGTCAAGACTTACCCAGTTCCTTATGCAAAGCAAAAGACTTTAGAGGAAGAAATACAACAGCTGCTCACCGCAGGAATAATCTCACCATCTGAATCACCTTACAGTGCCAGCGTCGTCTTATTGAGAAAGCCAAGCGGAGAACATAGATTGTGCATCGATTATCGACAGCTCAATGCTATAACTGAATTCCAAGCAGAACCTCTGCCGGATCAGAATAAACTCTTCACAGCACTCAACCGAGCTAAGTACTTTACTAGGATTGATCTCAGTAAGGGATATTACCAGATTCCTGTAAAACCGGAAGTTAGACCATGGTTAGCTTTCAGCACGCCTGGAGGACACTATGAGTTCAACGTTCTTCCATTCGGATTAAGTAATGCTCCCAGCGTCTTTACACGTATGATGAGAAAATTACTTGACCCACTACAGCATCCAGACATCAGTCACTTCATGGATGACATCCTGATCGCAACTGAAACATTTGAAGAGCATGTAGAAACCCTGCATCTTTTGTTCAGGCGCCTCAGAGAAACTGGATTGACGGCTAGACCAAAGAAGTGTCAGATAGGATTCCAAGAATTGGACTTTCTAGGTCATAAGATATCTCATGGACTGATAACTCCACAAGAGGGAAATGTGGACAAACTCCAGAGAGCACCTCGTCCAAAAACAAAGAAGGATGTAAGATCATTTGTATCCTTATGTGGATTCTATCAAAAATACATCAAGGACTTCAATACTCTGTCAGCACCTTTAACGGATCTTACCAAAAAGGGGAAACCAGAGAAAGTCACTTGGTCAGCTGACTGTGAGAGAGCTTTCACAGCACTAAAGCAGGCATTAACTGCTCATCCAGTCTTACATCTACCAGACCTCGACCAACCATTCGTGCTGCGCACCGATGCCAGTAACATAGGAATTGGGGCAACGCTCTTGCAGAGAAAGGGAGATGTAACATCAGAGCTATTCCCTGTAGCCTATGCTAGCAGGAATTTGAATGCAGCAGAGAGAAATTACAGTACTATCGAGAGAGAATGTCTTGCGCTCGTATGGAGTGTACAGAAATTTCAAGCATACCTATATGGCAAACATTTCACAGTGCAATGTGACCATCAACCACTCATGTTTCTCGCAGCATCTAAGACTCTGAATGCCCGACTTATGAGATGGTCGCTGCTTCTTCAACCTTACTCGTTCCAGGTTGAATATGTTCCTGGGAAAATGAATGTGGGAGCGGACTTCCTGAGTCGACACCCAGTGCCTGATGAACCAGGTCAATCAGATGCAGAAAAGAATACAGGGGAGGACAAATGGGAACAGCTTGATAACTGAAAATGTTGGAAACATAGTTCCATACCATAGAACAATCTGGAGTGGGGCCATGTGACATAACGCAGCCAACATTATTCATCTTATCAACAAATGCCGCAAAAAGAGGAAACAACATTAAAAGAAATTGACTGCACAAACACAATTGGAGATTGGGACGTAAAACTTAACATCGAAACTGGAACTGAACAAGTGACAAATGACGTGGATTCTTAGAAGGATTTCATCAGACCAAGCTCGGAAAATCATTGGATGAAAAAACCACCTGACCCGCCTTCGCGCCAGTGCATAATTAACATATATCCCCATTTCATCAGAAATGTTAATCAGCCGCACTTTTGTCTGAATTCGCTCCATGGACGGAGGTGAGAAGAGTGTGTGATCAAAAATTCAATGGACAAGGCAAAAGTCTGGATCCGAGGTACGTTTGTTAGCCCTTGATTAGACTAAGAACCCGATGTATCAAGTGTCAAGTAACGTAAACCCATGTTGTGATGTCAATTGAAATGTATGATTATTAATTAAAACCTCAGAAATGTAAAAATGCTCGACTGTAGATTCTAATGACGCAAAGCCATTCCCGGCCAGAATATTCTCTTCGATGAAACTGCCACCTCTGATATTCTTAAGGATAATTATTAACTTTAAGAAGTGCATTACACTATTACATTCTATTCTAAACAACTGTGAGAAGTGATGATTCGAAAACAATCTTGTGCATTTCACCAGAAACATTGTAAAGGATGCTATCACTGTCTACAGCTGAAATGACAGTTCGTGTACTAGAACAAGTGCCTTTTTCTAAAACAGACTTATCTATGCCTATTTACGATCTGGAAAGCTGAAAGTGAAATCAATCTTTCCTTTCTCCTTTGTCTATGGAAATAATAGGGTTTGGCGAAATAAATATTTATATTTATGTCAAATTTTAATTAGATAAGAGCACTTAGGAACTGCAATACATGAGAAAGTGTGCTTCGCGGAACACCACCACGCGAAGTGAACGTAACTCATTACTCAACATAACTTAAAAACACAACACCACTCCACATCACTCATCACCACACAACACAACACTCAACATCACAACAACAACAGATAATGGAAGAGAGTTATTCGACACAACAAGAAGAAGAAGTAGTTAATTGGGAAAACACAGAATTATTTATACACATTGTGAACACCATTGAGTAGAAGAAATGTTATAAATGTATGTCATTTATTTACATGCATCTTGACACCTTCTCACTCTTGTCATTGTCTCACTGTACACGTTCACTGACCCCAGGTCAAATGAAGATTTACATACAGCAGGAACAAGTTGATACAAGGCGTACACAGTGTGATAAACTCTGACCACCCCAAATTAACCCAACACTAGCTTAGAGAGAAAAAGGAGGGGGAGGGGAACTAGTTCCTACTTCAGGAATTTAGGTTCTTTTACCTACTTTTAAAAGATTGTATTGGTAGGATTGTATATATTTATGTGAATACTCATCAGTGATCTTGGTGGCTACATACCAACAACCACCCAACACATCAGCAAACTAACCACCTAAATCAGACCTGAGAGAGGGAAGCCGAGAGAGGATGAACCACAAGTGAGATGGAGGATGACTTCGCTATGAGCAGAGCATGGGGAGGCCTTCAGTGGAGCTATACGGGCAGACCTGACGTGGATCCATCAGTCAATGGACCCTGGCTTACCTAATCCTCCGGTCACCAGGTTACATTTTCCTTGGTCGAACCCACACCCAATTTCAGGAAAAACTGATAATGTTTATGGTTGAGACACCACTATCATACTTAATATGTACAACATCAAAATGTTTACTATGTTTTCACACTTGTTGACATCTCATATATTGATGCTTGTTATTGATTGTCTGGGGCAATGGTCCAATGTGCAACTGTTCTATTACTTTGTGTAAATCACAATAGAGATGTATGTACTGACCAGAAGGCTCAGGCCAGTCAATAAATGATTAACATGAATTGACCTTCTGTTAATTTGTCAAGTTCAAACCTATCTGTGTCAACAACTTCTTTGTACATCATGTTGTCAAAATCTAATGTGATTGATTATGTGTTTGATTGTTAAAAGATAAATTAACTCATAATGACTTACTAAAGGGGGAAATAAAAGACTCTATACCTATAAACTGCTCAACATCCATGTTTTCTTCATCTAAATCAGGCTGAGAAAATTCTCCTGACTTTCCTCAGATTTGATAAACTAAAAGGGGGCTCCAGAGCTATCAGAATCATTGGAGAAGGGGCAGATTCCCAATTAGTAAATTACCATTCTTACCAGGGCCATAATCTATATCTCCTAGACAATACTTAACAAAACGAGGCCTGCAGATAACTCAAGGTTCATATTCTGGGGTTATTGAAGATAGAAGAGGATGGGGCTCTACATCTTTTGTTAGAGATGGGGCATGCACTACAGTGATCTCCCACTCCCTTCAAAAATATATGACAACCACACATAATAAAGAGATACCGAGATATGCTAAGGCTTATCTTGTACACACGTGTAAACCATAATTGTGTCAATAAAAAGACACAATAGTCCATATAAAATTACCATGGTGACAGTGAAGTATATGCCAATGTAGTTTTTATTTAGTGTATTTCATTTGAAAAGACCATTACGCTATTTTATTATGTTGACAATTTGTATATAGTGTGTGAGGCAATGTAGTATGTCAGGCATTAATTATGCAGTTTGTGTCAGTCTTAGTCAGATATACCTTCTCCGGGAGTCTCTGTGGCGAAGTGGTCAAGCCGTTTGACTCGTGCACCGAAGGTTGTGGGTTCGATTCCGGACCGCGTCCTTCGGTTTACGAGTTAAATGTTTTGGAGACTCATGTGGGTCGTCGATAAAAGCTACGGAGTTCGTGCTTTGTGCAACGCTTTCCGTGCTGCGGAAAGAGACCGAGCCATATGATATAAAACCCGGTGCAATGAAGTCGACCCTGTCGACTTATTAAGCGACTTTTTTTAGTCAGATATAACTGAGCTACCGTATGACAGTAGACGGTACTACCTGCTTTCTGTTAGCGTCGAATGTTGGGCGGCGCTCATCAAACCCGAAACCCACATTGTGCCAACAGCTTCGGGTGGAAGGGTGCAATTCGGAGGGTGCATGCCTTATCCTGGTGCGAGAAAAAGCAACCTAAAGAAAAAATGTCATGGCAGGGCAGACCAGGCACTAAGCCTTGGATGGCAGCTGGTCTAGGATCGAAGCTCCGACAGGCGGACAGTTAGGGCACTGCCTTGTTGATCCGGCGGCTTCTGTCTTGTCCCAGATATATTGATGTTACCTTTCCTCTGGGGTGAACTAGGCAGACCAAGAGAGGGATCATGCTGCATGGGCAACACATGATCTCTGTATCTTAGCCCAGGCTTTGCTCTATGGAGAGTTATAACTCAATCCCTGTCTCACACTAAGATGGCGGACTCTACAATTATCAGAGATTGAAAGCCACGATCAAAATTAGGAGGGTACTGATCAGTTAGTTGGTATTTGCAGATGATACTGAAATTGAAACGCACTACAATGAAGAATTAAAACGTCTGCTATCTGCATTCCTCAATGCTTGTTCTGAATTTGGTTTAACAATTAGCAAGAAGAAGACAGATTATGTCACAAGGTGCACATGGGGTACCATTAATCTTTATTGGCGACGCCGAACTGGAGATATGAGAACATTTTAAATATCCAAGATCAGAGGTAAATAGCAAATTATCCCTAGATCAGGAAATAAACATCCGGATTGGTAAGGCAGCAACAACAATGAACAGGTTAACACAAAGAGTCTGAGAGAACAGAAAGCTTACTGCCAAAACAAAAGTTCTTGTCTATCAAGCCTGTGTCCTTAGTACTCTTCTTTATGGCATTGAAGCCTGACCAACTTACTCACACCAAGAGAAACGTTTAAACAGCTTTCATATGTGGTGTCTGTGAAGAATACTTGGTATTAAGTGGCAAGACAAAATCACAAATACTGAAGTATTCTAAAGATCAGGTTGTGTGACAGTTTGTTCCATGCTCAGTCTTCGTAGACTTACATGGATAGGACACGTTAGGAGGATGGATGATGGTAGAATACCAAAAGACATCTTTTTTGGTGAATTACAGATAGTTAAGAGATCTCAGAGTATGCCTCTACTACAAAACAAAGGTGTGTGTAGGATCGATATGATTGATATAGGCATTGATAATGCACATTGGGAGCAGGTCGCCGCTGAACGTGTTGCGTGGAGGGCAAATATCAGTAATGGAATAAGGACAAAGGAGAAAATGAATGTAGATAGGTCACACACGGAACGTATTTGACGTAAGATGGTACGTAATGGTGAAAATAACCATGTGTTCACATGCATCCACTGTGCACGAACATTTACAGCGCGAATTGGCCTTATCAGTCCCATTCGCTACCGCCATGGGTTGCAGTTATTATGATTTTTTGAAGTACAATGTAACAAACTATCGTCTGTCAAGACGGAAAGGTGCCAATGGTAATTATGAAGTATATTTGACAATACATTGTGCGATTTATAGTTACTGTCTTCATTATTCAAATGACATCTGACACACGAAATAATGGGAAACCTGCTGGCTACGTCACGAGCGCGGATGAAAAATGGTTCAACACCTGCACTCGCCGTTCGCTATGGGAGGGAAAGACTGGTCACCTATTGCTCCATGTATCCAGGCCTTGAACATTTGATGGCTCCAGCACTTCACATACTTAAACAGATTCCTGCTAGGGGACTTGTTGTTGTTGTTGTTTTTGTGTGTGTGTGTGTGTGTGTGTGTGTGTGTGTGTGTGTGTGTGTGTGTGTATGACATTATTCCAAGTCACAGACAAGTACCACCGTTAACTCGTAAAGTGTGGACCAAGCGACAACATTCAGTCAGTAAGCAAGTTTAATTGTACTAATGGTATTGTAATCACCATATTTTCGAGTTATACGACATGAAGGAAGTGGAACCTCTGTTTTCGTTGACTTCAGTTTTCGTTGATTTCGGTTTGTGTCGATTATTTTCCGCGAACAATTTGTCTCGGTTTTCGTCGGTTGTCTCGGCTTTCGTCGACGTGCTCACGTGACCTCGCTGCCTTTTTTTTTGCGAAAAGAAAGGGGCCCACGCGTTCTTCTGCTCAGCTTGACGTAATATCTCGTTGTGTGAGCATAACTTGCTAATAAGGTAACCCTTTCCTTTAAACTCCATCAAGGGACCAAAGAAAGTTTTCAGAGCCAGCAGCCCTTCGAAGACGAAGGCCAGGAACACGATCGAGTTGAAGAAGGAAATCATTGTAAAATACGACCACATACACGGGAAATCGGGATCCACGATAAGTTCCATGGTAGCGAAAAGGGAAACATTAAAGGAGGCTAATGTAGCGAAAGTAATGAATGTGCTAATGAAGTAGAGATCGCAAACAATATAGGACGTCGGACAGTTATTATTAATTTGGATCAATTAAAAACAGTTAGATAGCGATTCTGTTTCGGAGGCAGTAATATCTGAAAAGGCCAGACTGCTGTATGCCGATATAATTAAGACGAGTGCTGGGACGAGTGCTGGTGTACTTAGTGATTTTAAGGTCAGCAGAAGATGGTTAGAAAAATTCAAGAGGCGCATTGGTATACAAAACACAAGAAGACCAAGAAGAGAATTCACCCCAGATAGTGCCTTGATACTTAAGGTCCTTATGGAGGGGGATTCCCCTGCCAAACAATAATATCTGCACCTCTCTCTCCTCCTCGCCGTCTTCCAATACGCCAAGAAGAGTCTTCAGAAAGGTAAATGCCATGTTAAATGTCCATTTATTCATTACAGTAGTCTCTTATAGTTTAATTAATTTCTTATTGGTATTTAGTAGTAATAACTATTTTTAGTCTCTATGAAATGTGTTTTGGTATGTATTTCGGAGTGTCTATAACGAATTAATTGAATTTACATTGATTCATATGGAAATAATTGCCTCTGTTGTCGTCGGTTTCGGATTTCGCCGATTGTTTTCCGACGGATTATCGACGAAAACCGAGGTTCCATTGTACTGGAAATTAATGATAACTCGTGTCCACCCCAGTAGGCGAAACAGTAATTGCAAACAATCTTGTGAGCGTTGGAAGCGGCGAGTGCGAGAATTTGGCGCCGGCTGTCTATCACCGTCTTAAATGGAGAGTTGCTATGATTCTCGTGTAGCCTCGCAGCATGTAAAGTTTGCGGTCCTTGCGGCTTCATCCCAGTGGAGAACACTGTTAATCCTCTTTGACGTTATCATTTCAGTAAATAGAAATAAATTAGATTTTCCGCAACAGTTATCTTCAAATCAAGTTTTGTGTAAAACAACTGGCAAATAGTTATATTCTTATACGGTCTTTCTTAACTGCTGCTAATTAGAATTTCACTAAAACATTAATATCTAACGTTATAACATACATGTACACGTTGTGACAACCGGACAGTTTTGCTGAAAGGGAAACAGAGGAAGACAGAAGACAATATTCTTGAAAGTTTTGCGTCAAGGCACGGAAGGGAGTCAACACAAGAATTGATCCATGACGTCGGAGATCGTAATTTGTGGAGAGGCATGATCGGCCACGCCAGCCGGCAAGGCACTGGGTGATGATGATAATATACGTAGAGAATTTGGAGGTACTGATAGATTTTATGTTTCTTTTCAAATCTATCTACCAGAATGGTTTCGTAATTTTTAAAGAAAAAACATACACATTGTATGGAAATACCACAGAACACCCCACATAAATGAATGCACAGCAATTGTCAGTCTGACCCACAGAAGTAACAGTAGAACAAACAATTAGTGTGTGTGTGTGGGGGGGGGGGGGGGGTTGATGACGAACTCGAGTTATCTTATGTTCATTTGTTTTTGAGTCGAGCAATGTCACTGCACATCGGGCACTGCAACGGCGTGCTCAGTCCTCCGATAGTGTAGCCACCCCAAGCATTTCTGCTCACCGTGGAGCTGTTTATATCTAAGGGTGTTTGTAAAGTCTCACCACACTGTGTATGTACAACAAATTTGAAAAAAAAAAAAAAAACTAATCTTTCTTCCCTTGATAACACCATTCTGTCTGGAGTGCAAATAATTACTCCAGCAGATGCATATTGCTTCACGCTGCATATCGCTTCACGCTGGACTGTCGAGCAAATTTTTTGATGAAATCATGTATTTCATTTTTTTTAAAAGTGTTTTTGTAGAGCTGTGCTATTTATATGGTTTCTCTCTATTCCCTAAAACTGTTTCAGTATACATAGTGTTAGACAGCTCTGTTGATAGCCATACTTAATTTAGCGACTTGAGTGTGCGAGTGTTTACAACTATTATGTTTAGTTTAGTTTTAGTTTAGTCGATGGATCAACATCACGGCAGACGGGTGTAACCCATAAGTGCTCCGCCCTCCTCCTAACTCAAACCTGGGTCTGGAGAAACTCAGCTCAGTGCACGAACTCTGTAGCACCGGCGAGAATCCTGAAATACTTTGGATATATATATTTAACTCGAAATTTTGGCCGGGCAGCGCCGTTAGGCTACTCTTCATCGATTTCCAACTGCCAAGGGATTTTTTACGTGCGCAACAATACACACGGGCGTCTGATCTCACTACCCAGGGACCAGGGGAAATTGTATTACTAGAAGACCACGTGAAAAAAAAATCCGGGTCCTCACCGGGGTTTGAACCTGGGACCTCCAGCACTCGAGGCGGACACCATACCTCGAGACCACGCAGCCGCCTAACAACTATTATGATGTGTGTGTGTGTGTGTGTGAGTGTGTGTGTGGTGTGTGAGTGTGTGTATGTGAGTGAGTGAGTGTGTGTGTGTGTGTTTGTGTGTGTGTGTGTGTGTGTGTGTGTGTGTGTTTGTGTGTGTGTGTGTGTTTGTGTGTGAGTGTGTATAGTCCCACAAAGTGTCTTTTAAGCTATCCTGCGCACAAAAATTGCAGACATGACGTTATTTGCAAAATATGTTTGAATGTTTGAAGTATCTCATTGTATAATGTATTTATAAAAACAACATCCTCTTCAACACTTCACTTGTCTATGCCACGAATGCTGCTTTCTAATGTGTGTGCCTAACTGTGCGCAGTAATATTTGATGTATAATAAACAAGATGCATTATGAATTCTATTATGGTGACTACGCTTGTTTTCGGATTACATAGGTTATTTTGTCATTTATACTAAAATAAATCTTGTAACCATTTCAATAATTATCTTACAGTTAAGTTGAAACTCAAGATATACAGAACTATTATACATATGACAGCCAATACGATCTAGGACATTTTAGTAATAAGAAATTAACGAACGATTTATACTCAAATCCTCAAATAAGTACCTTATGCTACAGGGTTTATTTTTTATGACTGTGGGGTCTTTGAAGATATTGCCGTTCCAAGTTTTGTATTCACCCTCTGTGGAGTTCATACAACATAAAAGGTAAATACAAAATTTAGAACGGCAATATTTTCAATAACCTCACAGTCATTAAAGAGACAATCTGTACAACCGTTAGTAGATGGGTTAGTACGAAAGACTGCTGACATTAGGTTAAAAGAATTTGACACACCATGCACCTAAGTCCCTGGAAAAAGGAACGAACAACATAAATCATCGATAACACCTGCACTGAGGCCAAACATGTAGCATCAGACGTCGTCCAATGCGCAAAAGACCAGAACAATCTATCCCGCACTATGAACAACCACAACTATAACCAACGCCACTAAGGCTGGTTGAACGAGGTGGAAAGTCTCTTTTTTCCCCTACAAATCGGATCGGATTGGATGCACTGATCAGATATACACATTGTGCATAATAATAGAGTAAAGCACTGGAAGTTAGTGGCCACTCTGTATTGGATTCATGGACTATGAAAAGGTGTTTGGCAGCATTTACAGGGAATCCTTCTGGAAATTGACTACGAGATCCCACATAAAATATTAACATAATATGGGCAACATATAATTACATGAAATGCAGAGTTATCCATGAGAGAAAACTATCTGATCCATTTGAAATAAGACCCGGAATGCGACAATGATGTCCCTTGCCATCTGTATTGCTTTGTTATTCCTACAGACTATAGACTGGATTATAAAGTCACACAATAACTACCACTAGAAATAGAATTCAATGAACTCAGACACAGCAGTTGGATGATCTGGATTTCGCTGACGGCATTTCCGTCCTGTCCCGTACACGACGCAGAAGATGCAAGATAACACACTTGATGAGTGGTACAACAATTAGATCTAAACACTCATAGCCGAATGACACATACACTGAGAATAAACCAAGCAATTGTAAACTGAAATCTGTTGGTGAAATGTCACTTTCAAATGTTCCATCATACACCTAAAGGGTGATTTGAGTGGGGTGTGGGGAGGTGCGCTGCAGAAGATAGCAAATGATAGGACGGTTTAGAATTAATTCATTGATGGCCTTGGCTCCAACAGTACCTAATGAGTAACGGTAGAAGAAGAAAGCGGAGGAGGAAGAGGGGAAGGGGAAGGAGGTGAAGGAGGAGGAGGAGGAAGAAGAAGAAGAAGAAGAAGAAGAAGAAGAAGAAGAAGAAGAAGAAGAAGAAGAAGAAGAAGAAGAAGAAGAAGAAGAAGAAGAAGAAGAAGAAGAAGAAAAAGAAGAAGAAGAAGGTATAACCGGGTTCACGCACGCTTTTGTCTTTCAGGCAACTATGCCTAGGTGTTTTCCCCCATTCAAAGACAAACTGTAATTAACTTCATTAATACAGCCCAGGTCTTAGCAATTGACTGGTTAGCACACTCGCTTGGACTTTACATACTTTTAATGATGGGGATGATAAATACTATACTTAGCCAAATACAATCACAATAAATACTCTCATTGTTAACATAAATATTCGTAATAATACCTGCTGTTCGCAGAGCATTGACAGACCTCGGAGCATGATAAATAATACACCCTCTCTAAGCCGAAGACACGCAAAACAACCATCATAACTCCCACTGAGTATCTAAGCTCCAGCTGTTCAAATGAGATCCTAGTGAACATCTTAGCTCCACCTGTACATCTGAGATCCTCGTAAACATCTTAGCTCCACCTGTACATCTGAGATCCTCGTGAATATCTTAACTCCACCTGTACATCTGAGATCATCGTGAACATCAGAGCTCCACCTGTACATCTGAGATCCTCAAGAACATCTGAGATCTTCGTGAACATCAGAGCCCCACCTGTACATCTGAGATCGTCGTGACCATCTGTGCTCCACCTGTACATCTGAGATCCTCGTGAACATCAGAGCTCCACCTGTACATCTGAGATCCTCGTGAACATCTGTACTCCACCTGTACATCTGAGATCCTCAAGAATATCAGAGCTCCACCTGTACATCTGAGATCCTCGTGAACATCAGAGCTCCACCTGTATATCTGAGATCCTCGTGAACATCTGTGCTCCACCTGTACATCTGAGATCCTCGTGAACATCTGAGCTCCACCTGTACATCTGAGATCCTCAAGAACATCAGAGCTCCACCTGTACATCTGAGATCCTCGTGAACATCAGAGCTCCACCTGTACATCTGAGATCCTCGTGAACATCTGTGCTCCACCTGTACATCTGAGATCCTCAAGAACATCAGACCTCCACCCGTACATCTGAGATCCTCGTGAACATCAGAGCTCCACCTGTACATCTGAGATCCTCGTGAACATCAGAGCTCCACCTGTACATCTGAGATCCTCGTGAACATCAGAGCTCCACCTGTACATTGAGATCCCCGTGAACATCTGAGCTCCACCTGTACATCTGAGGTCCTCGTGAACATCAGAGCTCCACCCGTACATCTGAGATCCTCGTGAACATTTGAGCTCCACCTGTACATCTGAGATCCTCGTGAACATCTGAGCTCCACCTGTACATCTGATATCCTCGTGAACATCAGAGCTCCACCCGTACATCTGAGATCCTCGTGAACATCAGAGCTCCACCTGTACATCTGAGATCCTCGTGAACATTTGAGCTCCACCTGTACATTGAGATCCCCGTGAACATCTGAGCTCCATCTCTACAACTGAGTTCCTCGTGAACAACTGAGCTCATTCCGAACAACTGAGTTCCAACTCCAACTGAGCTCTACCTGAATACATAACCTGCAACTGAAAAACTGAGGTCCAACTGAACAACTGAAGTCCACCTGAACAACTAAGCTCCACCTATACAACGGAATTCCACGTGAACAACTGAGATCCACTTGAAACTCGGAGCTCTAACTGAAGAACTGACTTCATCCTGAATTAATGAGCTCAAAATGAACCATTGAGCTCCAACTGAACAACCGAGCTCCAACTGAACGCTGAGCTCTACCTGAAAAACGGGGCTCCAACTGAACAGCAGAGCTTCTACTGAACAACTGAGCTCCATCTCAACTGAGCTCTACCTAATCAATTAGCCTTCAACTGAACAATCGAGCACCAACTGAACAACAGAGCTCCATCTGAACAAGTGAACAAATTGAACAATGCAACTCCACCTGAACAACTACTTGCCAGAAGAGACGCCATGATCTACATGGAAGCTCTGGGGCATGCTAATCGGTCTGACGATTTTAGCCAGCCATCTCTCGCCTAGCCAACCTAGTCCCACTGACCAGCACAACTAAATAATCTGACCTCTCTTACCAATGAATTTCTCACATATACTAGCTTACTCTTTTTACGCCGTCATTTGCAAACATCACTGTGCAAAATGCTCATTTCGTTCCCAACAGTTCATGAATTACACCATTATAGCTGAGAAGCCTGGAGAGGCGAGGAATACAAGTTTAAACAATATACGCTAAGCAGATGATGCAGTATTGATAGCTAACATGTAAACTATCTACACCTTTTAGACACTGAAGTAACAGAGGGTGCAAAAAAGAGACCTGGCCGTGAATATCAACATAATGTGACATGCCTATAAGTGTGGGTTTCCATGGTTCGACATCTCACACGATCGCCAAAGTCTTGGAGCAGGTCTGTGTTCTTGTCCCGTTTATGCCATATGACCAAGCCACCCTGGTATTTTTCTCTTTGCTTTCCCGATGCTCTTTTCACCATCAATTTTGTAAATTGTCACTAAGTTTTCCTTGATTGGGAGTTCCCGTGGTGAAGAGGTTAAATCCCCTGCCTGACACTCTGTAGGTTGTGGGTTACGACATTCGGTTCACAAGTGCAAGTTCTTCGAAGACACTTTGAGGACTTCGATGGAGCCACGGAATTCGTGCCTTTATGCTACGCTGTCGGCAGGCCGCTCTCCGGAAAGAGACCGAGCTATGTGGGATACAATCTGGTGCAATGAAGTCGAACTTCTTGCCTTTTTTCCCTTGCATATCAAGAAAACAGAAGCAAAAGAAAAGAGAACAGTACATCGTGATATAACAATGCATAGGAATGTGCCTAACCAAATTGATAACTAGATGCTTAGGGGAAATTATAATATCATGTGGGAGATGCATTACATAGATTAAGAGCAGAACTGTTCAGGCAAAAGATGCATTTCAGAAAACGAAATGTACTTAATTTAAAAAGCCACGGTAATTGAATATCAGAGAGTACTACTAAAGTGTTATGTAGAACCTGTTTTACTGTAAGGCAGTGAATCATGTCATCGTCAAACGCCCACAACTAACACTGATGCGTGTTGTTTATTTGGGATGCTACTTACTGAAAAGATAAAGTGTCTGTGGTAGACATGTGCACAAACAACTTGTGTGAAGTGGATGAACGCGTACTGCGCTGGTTCTTGTTACGAAGGCAACAGATGACTAATCTAGGAAACAGCAATCTCCTCCATCATAGTGTTAGGGCTGTGCACAATACAGGCTGTTTGCTTGCTTCATTAAAACTATATAAGATTAGGATTGTTCTCTAGTTGTCAGACGGCTGAGACCTCACGCCACTGTTAACTTGCAGTATTGGGACTTCCCTACGCTGCTCCATATGGTCCACTATTTTATGTTGGACAGACTGTACAAGTACAGCAAAGAGGATCTACTCAGCATAGTTTCTTCCACCCTATTGCCGTTTACCCAAGTCTGATCTGAGACCTGCTTCCTGTATAGCAACATCTTGAGAGTGGAAGCTGAACCAGCAAGATCAGCAAGCATGGCTCGACATTCAGTACTGCTGACTCTGGTAGTTTGTTTCATGGCCTGCTTTCAGGCGATGCTTGCCGCGGATCAAACAAAGGTAAGTGTCAGTTTGTTCAAACTTAGTGTTGCCAGACTGTGTGAGTGAGACAACAAGTAAAAGATGTCGCACAAATTAATACTGAAACTACATGTGATATTTAACTGCAGGATAATATTTTTTTTTAAAATTCTGTCGCTTTCATTATTTTATAATGTTCTATTGATTTTGACACACAATAGACATCCGTTCTCTTTAAAGTGCTTACAGAGTACATATTCTATATGTACTTTCGTATTTCCGTGTGGTCTGTTAAGTCCACCCTCTTCCATGTGGAATGGCATTGTAAGATAATTAGTGGCCATTTCTTCCTCGTGTTATGAAAGATATTCTTCTGAATATTTTTTATTGTATTAACACCATATTCAATCTGTTATATTTCACCTCCCTGTCGGTGAGGTTAGGCCCGTTTGTCTGTGAGGTTGGTACGACCCCAGGAGTAAACTCAACTTATTGCAAACGATCTTGGCAGTCGCTGCCACTTACCGGTTTATTAAAATGGAAGACTAAACATGATATGGGACATCTTGCTTATGATCGAGAGGTTTTCCGGAAGGTTTTTATGGGAGCGAGGTTCTGCAAAGGACATGCTACTGAATGAATGAAACATGCTATATAGCGCGTTCACAAATGTCTGCCCCCGTATAAAAATCTATAACTCAGTAACAAACTGAGGAAAAATGATGAGATTTAGCATTTAACCTTCTCATTATGCACACCCCCCCCCCCCCCAAAAAAAAACAAAAAAAAACAAACAAACAAACAAACAAAACAAAACAAAAAAAACAAATATTGTTCTGGAGTGTTCAATTTTTGTTTATATGAGGTATATAATTTACGGGTCAGAAATAAAGTGCATATTATGAAATGTTTTACATTGTCACATGGAAACATCAGTGTTCAATAATGAATATTCTCCGTGGTTCACGGGAATTTCCTTACGCGAAGTATGTCACATAGTAGTACGGAGGTGTTCAAGGGCGTTACGCACACTGACGTGCATTACAACAAGTCTCTTAGCATGAATTGAATTAAATACATTTTCGCCAAAATATCAATGAAATTTTGCCGCTTTCCATGATTTCAGTTGCCTTTGTACATATCAAAGACATATTCTTGGCATAAAAACTTTCGTAACCAAGCAACATATTCTTTTCAAAACAATTAAACGTCAATGAGGCAAAAAACATTTGTAAACGCACTATAATGTTATGTTTGAAATAAAATGAAAAATACATTAAAATGCTGCTAACGGCATCATCTACTTGGTATCTTAATTATGAGTTCGTTCTTCCATATATTAGGAATGTTATATCTTCATTAAAATGTGTATTATTGTTCCATCTCTTATTATAGATTTACATTTTCTCGCAACGATACTTCCAGTTCTCGGTTTATTACTTGCTTTCTTCATAGCGCCCAAAATTTGTCCTTTCAATTTCTGTAATTGCAACCCCTAGTCTCTGCCATAATCTGTTCTCTGTATATGTGTACACACACACACACACACACACACACACGCGCGCGCGCCCACACGCGCGCGCGCACACACACAATGTGTATGCGCGCGCGCACGCACACACACACAATGTGTAGGCAGTTCCCTCTGAAGAAAAATATGGAGCCGTACAGGATAAAACTCGATGCAATGTAGTCGATCGTCTTGTCTTTAAACATGCTTAAATATATGTATTTAAAGAACCCTCTACTTACCTTTCATCATCGCAATCATCATCATCACCCTCATTATCACGTGCCTTGCAAGGGCGTGCACGTCCCTCCACAGATCTCGGACGTCGGTGTTCTGGATCAGCTCTATCACTGATACTTGTCCATGACGTCATCTTAGACCGTCCAGCATAATGTGTGCCTCTTCTACCGCTGAACTTGCCAGTTGTCACGGTGTTCTTCAATGCCTCTCTTCTCATTATCTGATCAAAGACACACATAACACTCTCTTTCCTATAGTTGATATACTGCTCTATTTTCATTGTCCATGGTTACACAGTCTCCCTCTCTCTCTCTCTCTCTCTCTCTCTCTCTCTCTCTCTCTCTCTCTCTCTCTCTCTCTCTCTCTCTCTCTCCTATAGTTGTTATACTGCTCTATTTTCATTGTCCATGGTTACACCGTCTCTCTGTCTCTCTCTGTCTCTCTCTGTCTCTCTCTCTCTCTCTTTCTCTCTCCTATAGTTGTTATACTGCTCTATATCCATTATCCATGATCACACTGTCCCTCAGCTCCTCCTGTCTCATGACATAACCAATGGCATAGGATTGTTATGATTGAGGTAACAATCAAGCTGTTTAAGTTGTCCGCGGATAGCCGCCTATGGGATTATAAATCCTTTTCATGACCACTACTTTCTATATAGAGCAATAACACAGACATGATCACATCATCCTGTAGCAGGTCTTTGCAGAACGCCGCTCTCATCACAGGGTGCCGAAAATATTCTTGATCCTGAGACAATGTTCCTGTCACGTGCACTCTCATGCTCGAGCTGTTTCAGCGTGCCCTGTCCGTCCTCGTGCTGGTCGGGCGCTGCCTCTTCTGCCAAGAACTATGCCTTCCAATCGTATTCTTTCCAAACCTTCTGCCAAGAACCATCCTTTCATTCGTATTCTTTCCAAACCTTTCTGCCAAGAACCATGCCTTCCATTCGTATTCTTTCCAAACCTTGTGCCAAGAACCATGCCTTCCAATCGTATTCTTTCCAACTCTTCCGCCAAGAACCATGCCTTTCATTTGTATTCTGTCCAAACCTTCTGCCAAGAACCATGCCTGGCATCCATATTCTTTCCAAACCTTCTGCCAAGAACCATGCCTCGCATCCATATTCTGTACAAACCAGTGTGATGTTTAATGTGGCCAAGTATTTCAGTTTCCTAGACATGTATTGTTCATAAGCCAGTGATGAAGGGCGAATACAAATGGAATTTGTGTAACTGCAGTAAATCTGTACAGATGTAATGAAAGTTTTCCTAGATGAATGTCTGTGTTTGTCTTCTTCTTTGTTCACGATATTATAATAATTTGTCTGTATTATTTAAATTCAGTAGTCCCGAGTTTAGTCTTCAGTGATTACGAAATGTCCCATGATTCGCATCGGTATGTTGCCAAGGGAACGAGTCGTGTTCTCAAAAATCATAATTAGAATATTGTGCTGGAGTTGTGACATATGCTTGTAATACTGTTTCATCTCGGCATTGCTATAGAGAGGCTGCGTCTGAAATCCTGTGAACATTCAACACTGTTACTGGTTATGGAGCAAAGATATTCAAAGTTTGCGATTGTCAATGACTTGTTGATTATGATTTTTAGTTGACATGTCTGGGGGTCAGTATTACTGGTTTCTCCCCCCCCCCCCCTCCCCCAGTTAAAATGAAAATGTTGATTTTTCCTATATGTATAATAACATGTGGTATTTGTGTGTTTAGGTAATAGAATCGTTCCATGTGAAGTCAGACATCCGGTTCCGCCTAGCAACGACCCAGATAGAAAGTGTAGTGAGAAACACTGCAGACAAAGCTCAGGAAATCTTCTTTGATGTCACCCTCCCCAAGGAGGCGTTTATCACTAGCTTCTCAATGTAAGTTCAACCACTTTTGTTTCTAGCAGTAAAAGTGTTCAGCATTGTCACTCCATTGGGTTTGTGCTTCGTTTATTAGTTAATGGTTTGGCTTCTTCATTTAAATCTTGTCATGATCATAGCATACCGTTGTTAAAAAAAACAAAAAAAACAAACAAAAAAAAACAAAAAAACAACGTATGCCACACTTCATCCAGACAATTCAGTTAATGTCAGTAATATCTTAGGTAGATTTTTCAGTTTTTATGTCATAAGTATCTTATATTTGACAACACCATTTTACATAATTTTATTTTGCCTCTAATATCTTCAGTTTTTTCCTCACTGAAAATAGCTGTGATATATAATGTACTGTGTAATATACTGTATGTTCTAACAATGAAAGTAAACCCGTGAGTTAGCTGTTAGATTTTATGTTAACAATTAACCATGTCAACACAAGTCAAGCAGCAGAGCCGTGTTGCTCCAAACACACCGTGCAGATCGTCATGTAAATGTTAGCAACAATGTGCAAACGCCATCGTAGCAATTGTCAAGCACATCCCATTGCCCTAATCACATGTCACGATCAAGTGGATAAGAGCCAGGAACAACACAATGTTATTCTATCATAAATGGATGAAATTTAGTTTATTTCTATTTAATTATCCGTATGTCTTAAAACACACCCGCAAAAACAGATTTCACTTTAAACTCACAGGAAGGTTGATGGCAAAGTTTACAAGGGAGAAGTGAAGGAAAAGACAGAGGCTAAACAGACCTACATTGCCGCTGTTGAGAGAGGAGAGACTGCTGGCCACATCAAACAAGCGTAGGTTTCTTGTTTCATACACATATGGATGGGTAGTTGTACTTTTGCTTTCTACAATATAATTTATCTCTGTACTAATTGGACTTGGGATGCCACTATTATTATGCTTGTTTACTTCTAGACTTTGTCATACCTATAATATCATAATCACGCAGCGAAAGAAGAGCTGCTACTAAAATGGTTACTATTTTCATCACTATTGAAACAATCAGAAATATAATTCACAAATATGGTCTATAGTCTATAATGTAGACTCTAGCCGTATAGCAGCCATGACAAGTACACATATTTGACTATATGGTGTTAATGACTACCCTAGAAAAGACGATCGTGTTTTATGGTGTGTTGTGAAAAAATAAGAATAAGTAAATTGTGTATGTCTGAATGTTGTACCACCTGAATCTCAGCCAGTTGTTACGTTAGCTCACTGTGTCCTGGCTCTTCATGTACATATATCTGCCATAGACTGTGCTTCACACATATATTAATTTACTGTTATCCCAACATGAATAAAAATGTGTGCTGTATAGAAAACAGTAGCCAATGAAACGACATTTAGTTGTTTAGTATGTTAGTTGCATTTACTTTATAGGACGTCGCAGTCAACCATGGCATTTTATGGCTGTTTTTGTTTTCTTGGCAAGTTTATGTTTAGTAATTTGCCATTGCTTTCTGAACGACCGGCATCCATACCATTGAATAAAAACCAACGCAAGACGGTCTGCTTCCAAATCGCCCACAGCTGTGTTTCAGACGCAGTATGCGCGATTATGAATTGCGTTCCTAATCCCTTCGAGACAGAACCGGTTGTTTGTATAGGATGGGCTAATTTAACATGATTATATTATCTGTGGGTATATTCAATTATTATGTGCAGCTTTCACCTCACCATAATTATGGTTTCTGTGATGGATTTAGAATACGCACTATAACAGATTGAAACTATCTCAACGATTATCAACATTTTAAACAACACAACACATTTATGTAAAGAATAAAAGTAATGCAAGACACCGTTTCAAAACTTGTGGAGGAAACATGGACCAATTGTTTCTCTAACTAATAACTCTAAATAATCTCTAACTCTAACGCTAAATAATTGGAAAAATAGTTAACTCAATATGTTCAATTGAAAAGAAGTCTTGTAGGAATGTATTATGTGTTCTTACATTTTTTATATAAATTATATTATGACTGTATATCTGGTAAGTCAACATACCCCGTTTTACAATGTGCATTTTCCAATTAGTATGTGAACATTTGTATCCATGATATGTCAGTTTACAAGAACATTGGCTAGTCTCAAGATTGTATTTCATCGTCAGGTATGACGACAAAACCCTCTAAAACCTCCACAGCCCAGAATGTCGCTATTATATTAGCCATAGTAATATAGTGCAGTACTCATCACTTTTTGTGTTTCACTGGGCACCCTGTTTAATCTGAAGAAATGTTTCGCAACCCTCCCTCCCTGTTATCCGAGTCAGATCAAAAGGTACTAAATTACCATGGATATTATTTATCCGACAACTACACATCTCTAATTATTCCTAATTATTCCTACTACAAATCTCAATTATACCTAATTATTCCTACTACAAATTCCTAATTATTGTGCAACCCCTAATTAATTTTACGCAACCTCAGATGATTACAACCCTTGCTTTGAAAATCCGTGTTGTAAGTAGCTTTGAAAATCCGTGTTGTAAGTAGCTTTCAAAATCCATGTTGTAAGCAGTGTTTACTAGCAGTTCTGGTTCAATCCCAGATTCGGCCTGATTATAACAACCCCCCCCCCCCCCCCCCCCCACATCCCATCCGCTGGACACTTTCATCGGGACAACCTAGCTTCACCAAATGGGTAGTGGCGATTTCTCTGGGCACCGAAGTCAAGGGTGAAGGGATTTGATCACATCATGACTTAATGCCATTACATAGTAGACATAATGGCATATCATTTTCTATTACTATTCTTTAAAAAAAAACACACCAGATTTGTCTTGTTTATCCCATTTATTTCTGCATGGTCTGCTTGTTCATTGCCAACCATTCCTCCGTGTGTGTGAATTCAGACAACTGTCCTCCGTGTGTGTGAATTCAGACAACTGTTCTCCGTGTGTGTGAATTCAGACAACTGTTGCTTTGGGTCCATGCACGCAGTGGCGTGTTTAGATTAAGAGTTTCTTCTTCTAGGGGCGTTTTGGTGTAATGATATAACTACCAACCAAATGACATGAGCGCGATGGGACGAGGGTTCGATGCCAGCTCTCGATGTTCTCTGCGAAAAAGAAAGAATGGCCACCTAGTCTTCTGTGCACTCATCTCATCTCATCTTATCTTGTTCCTCTTGTACCTTGCGGTGCCGAGGTGAAGTATAAACAGCGAGAGAGTGCCCGTTTATGGGCTTCATGTATCGGGATTCCCATAGACTGTTATTCCCTTTGTCCATCGTTTACGTGGTCAGCCTCTTCTTCTGATTCCATTTGGTCTGTACATCTTTGCTTGTTGTGGCATACTGTTAGCTGGTAACCGAATTATATGCCCAATCCATTTGACTTGCTGCCTTCTAATAAAATCTAGCCGTGCTATACCCCCCCCCCCCCCCCCCAATTTAGTACTGATGTCTTCATTTCTGATTTTCTCTCTTCTTGATACATTGAGTATTCTCAGGAATCTCATTTCTGTTGTGATTTTTCTTCTCTCTTGTTCATCATTGTCCAGGTTTAGCATTGGTACACTCAGGCTTTCAAGATGTAATGGTTCAAACACTTCACGTACTCACAGCAGGTCACTACCACAGCCACTGGCAGTTTGAAGACATTTCTTCTTCTAAATCTGGTCTGCTACACTTTTGTATGGCTGTCTAATGATTTTACTAAACTGTGATTGAACTGTCTGGTGATTGTACTGTTTCGTGATTGTACTGTCTAGTGATTGTACTGTCTGATGATTGTACTGTTTAGTTATTGTATTCTCTAGTGACTTTACTATCTAGTGACTATTTTGTCTAGTGATTGTATTGTCTAGTGACTATGTTGTGTAGTAACTGTTTTGTCTAATGACTGTACTATTTAGTGATTGTACTGTCTGGTGATTGTACTGATTAGTGATTGCACTGTCTATTAATTGTACTAATTATGTCTTTTAATTGTACTGTCTATTGTACTGTCTCGTGATTGTACTGTCTTGTGATTGTATTGGCTATTATCTATACTGTCTTGTTATATTACTGTCCAGTGGGTGTATTCTCTAGTTGCTGTACAGTCTAGTGATTTTACTGTCTAGTGATTTTACTGTCTAGTGATTGTATTCTCTAGTGACTGTACTGCCTAGTGATTGTACTGTCTAATGATTCTCCTGTACTATAGCAATCTGTTGCGATGGCTATTTCCTGTGATGGTGTTTTCCCAGAGATGTCTAAATATGTGTTACTGCTATGATTTCTTCTGGATCAATGCCCGGGTAGCACAAGCACATACTTGCTGACCACAGACCGTAGAACTATTCTGTGTACCTGGCACAACCAGAATACAGTCAACAGACACCAACATGTGATGTTTATTTATAGTATTCATGCTGATGTTTGAGAATGTACCAAACAGAAGAATAGATGTTGTATAAACTAATGGGGTGCTAGTTATTTCATATCAGTTACTAGTTGTAAATTTTGGACTACAATACACTGTGGTATTTGATCATTATAATTTAAACTGCATCTGCATAGATGTCTACATTGTGTTCAGCTACTATTTATATATTCAATGGCTAGGCATTTGATAACTGTTGTAGTGTATCTATTTATTCAGTCTATAGTCCACTTCTGGTAGTTTAGGTTCCCATGGTGGGAATGCAGTGTAAAATCACTTGCGACTATGTCACGTCAGAAGTCAGACAGTGAAGCCCCCTTGCCCACGCCCCGAGGTGTATGGTGTATCTGGTGCTAGCCCCATGTACTATACACCAACCGGCACCCGATGATGATGTGGTCAGTGTCTCGTCGGTCGCCTTTTCTTTCCAGAACATTTCATCATATCCATCTTAGGCTGGGTCGACCTGGGAGCCTGGGGTAATAAAAAAAGTATTCCGACTAGAATGGAATTCGAACTCATCATCACCGGGACGGCATCCAAGTCTGCTAGTCACTGTGCAATGTGGCTCTAGGCTTTGTAATGGCACTACAATAACTCAGATAGAGCACAACAATGAAATAATAATAACAAATTAAACTAGTAATAATAATGTATTCCTAATTACTTTTCCAGAGCTCGTCACGCCAATATATTCGAAGTGTCTGTCAATGTGGCAAACGGGTCTGCTGCAACGTTCACGTTGACATATCAGGAAATGCTGCGTCGAAAACTGGGAGCTTATCAACACGAAATTCACATCTCTCCCGGACAGGCAGTGAAAGATTTCTTCATCGAAGTCTTCATTCAGGTTAGCAAATAGAGGAGAATTGTACTTAAGAAATAAACATCGTATATCTACACAGACCAATTCATCCTGGTTAGACTCTTATTGGGAAAATAAAAATTCGTTTAAATGTCGACAGGGTCGACTTCTTTGCACAGGGTTTTTATCCCTTATGTCTCAGTCTCTTTCGGCAGCGAACTGCCGACAGCGTCGCACAAAGCACGCACTCCATAGCTCCAGCGACGACCTCAGGAGTCTTCGAAGAAAATGCTTTCGTGAACAGAACGATGCGGTCCGGAATCGAACCCACAGCCTTCGGAGCCTGAATCAGACGGCTTGACCACCTCGTCACAGAGACTCCCAAATTATTGGGAACATTTTCCCTTATATTTTGAAAAAGTTTTAATGGCAACCTTATAGAGCAGGGGTTTGGAGCCTTTTTTTCTTCCAAAGGTAATTTGGATATATATATATATATATATATATATATATATATATATATATATATATATATATATATATATATATATATATATATTATATATATATATATATATATATATAGTAGACACCTTGCAGTCTTGACAGACCAAAGTATGTGAGTGGAATGTGGCCAATATTCCAACACAATGTCTGGGCAGAGCTTCAGAGATCATGTGATGCCCAAACGACATGATCCCTCCCTCGGCCTAGTCTTGTGTATTCCAGAGGAATGGGTAACCAATACGTCTGGCACAAGGTAGGCTTCAGACGCTGGCGGCTCAGCGTCAATCCACCGAGACCTCACCACCACGAGCCGGTGGCGAGTTATGGCCAGACCCTGACACCAAAGGGACCCGGCTTAGAGGCGTTCAGCCATGTCCCACAGGTGAGGGCCTTTCTGAATAAGTAAAAGACTGAATAAGTAAAGAAACGATAAAAGTAGTGGTATTTCAATTGCGCTTGCGCTCCCACCTATGCTACACCCTTCATGTGTCTTCACAAAGTCGGACTAGAGTCAATTTTTATATATATATATAACGTCATTCACGAGCCATGCAAAAATTAAAAATTGATTGAATGTCGAGTTTCGTCTACGGTTGCCTTGGCAGGGCCAAATGATTTCGTGGGCCTGACACTAGCTCCTGGTATAGAGCAACATGTCTCGAATAACGATGCAGCTACTAATATGTGTACACACAGATCGATGTTTGGTTAGATGGATGAACAAATGGAGACACCAGCAGCGATGTATACAAATATATGTCCGACTACAATCCCAATGACATTTATTTTAAATATATAGGACAAGGAAGAAGCAGAGCAGAATTGTCAGGCTTTGAACACAACACATATAAAGTATCATATTCCCAAACAGACTCCAACTATAGGTCGCTCCAGAGTATCTGCTTTATAAATATCCCAACGTTTAGATTGTCGACCGGGACTTCTTTGAGTGCCCAACTCTAACAGATAACATAAAATTTTTACATAAGAACACTTTGCATCGAACAACACAATAGATGAAGAGCAATATCGTGTATCATTATATGGAACTAGTCCGACTTTGTGAAGACACGTGAAGGGTGTAGCATAGGTGGGAGAGGAAGTGCAATTGAAAAACCACTACTTTTATCGTTTCGGCGAGATTTGTTTGCAACAGACGAGCAATATCTCCGGTGGGCCGATTGTGGTTGGTAGCGGGATCCGCAGAGTCAGGAGTCTGATGGTAGTACACGCTTTCTTTGGTCCAGACACTTACGATTGACAGGTGTACGGGCTCGTACAGGTCCAGACACTTTATCCAGATACAGGATTTGAGCTGCGGGATATGGCTGAACGCTTCTAAGTCAAATCCCACGGATGTTAGAGTCTGGCCACCACTCACCTTCTGCTATTGGAGGTGAGATTCACCTCCTGCTCTCGGAGGTTTGATGCTGAGCCGCCAACATCTGCAGCCTACCTTGTTCCAGGCGTACTGGTTATCCTTTCCTCTGGAGAAAACAAGGCAAAGTCGAGAGAGGGATCAAGCTGCATGGGCAACACATGTTCTCTGAATCCATGCCCAGGCATTGTGCGATGGAGTTCTGGCTTAATTCAAATCAACATACTTTCGTCTGTAAAGACGGCAAGGTGCCACTCATATGGAACAATAAAATAGCTGATGAACACTTTCATGTATCATTATATGAAACAACACAACAGCTGATAAACATTTGCATGTATCATTATATGGAACAACACAACAGCTGAAGAACACGTTCGTGTATCATTATATGGAACAACACAACAGCTGAAGAACACGTTCGTGTATCATTATATGGAACAACACAACAGCTGAAGAACACGTTCGTGTATCATTATATGGAACAACACAACAGCTGAAGAACACGTTCGTGTATCATTATATGGAACAACACAACAGCTGAAGAACACGTTCGTGTATCATTATATGGAACAACACAACAGCTGAAGAACACGTTCGTGTATCATTATATTGGAACAACACAACAGCTGAAGAACACGTTCGTGTATCATTATATGGAACAACACAACAGCTGAAGAACACGTTCGTGTATCATTATATGGAACAACACAACAGCTGAAGAACACGTTCGTGTATCATTATATGGAACAACACAACAGCTGAAGAACACGTTCGTGTATCATTATATGGAACAACACAACAGCTGAAGAACACGTTCGTGTATCATTATATGGAACAACACAACAGCTGAAGAACACGTTCGTGTATCATTATATGGAACAACACAACAGCTGAAGAACACGTTCGTGTATCATTATATGGAACAACACAACAGCTGAAGAACACGTTCGTGTATCATTATATGGAACAACACAACAGCTGAAGAACACGTTCGTGTATCATTATATGGAACAACACAACAGCTGAAGAACACGTTCGTGTTATCATTATATGGAACAACACAACAGCTGAAGAACACGTTCGTGTATCATTATATGGAACAACACAACAGCTGAAGAACACGTTCGTGTATCATTATATGGAACAACACAACAGCTGAAGAACACGTTCGTGTATCATTATATGGAACAACACAACAGCTGAAGAACACGTTCGTGTATCATTATATGGAACAACACAACAGCTGAAGAACACGTTCGTGTATCATTATATGGAACAACACAACAGCTGAAGAACACGTTCGTGTATCATTATATGGAACAACACAACAGCTGAAGAACACGTTCGTGTATCATTATATGGAACAACACAACAGAACATGGATGTTAGCAAATATCACTATATGGCATTGCACCGGAGAGCGGAAACCCTAGCGCCGCTGGATGGATCATAGCAACAACAATGTCAAGCTCTCTCTCTCTCTCTCTCTCTCTCTCTCTCTCTCTCTCTCTCTCTCTCTCTCTCTCTCTCTCTCTTCTCTACCCCATTTCTCTTTCTCTCTCTGACCTCTCTTTCGCCTCTCCCCAATCTCCCATTTTCTCCCTGTAACACACACAAGCTCGCGCGCGCACACAATATACATAAATGTATTTACCCATGGAAAAAACAATCAGCTTTAACTTTTTAGCTTCAGTGCGTTTGCTTACAGATACTATTTTTTTTTTAAATGACAGAAATTCACTAAAACCCTTACACTTTTATAAATGTTAATATGTGGATGTGTAATAATAAACATAACTATTATCTTCAGGAAAACACACCACTCAGGTCTGTGAAAAGCCCAGCTTTGCAGTCGGGTTCACTCCTCACAAACAAAATTTACAGTAAGTACTTAATTAACACACACACACACACACACACACACACACACACGCACACACACACGTACACGCACAAACACCCATATGTGCGGGTATATATGTGTCTGTAAGTATGTATTCGTGTGGGTGTATATTGCTTGCGTGCATCATAAGTACTAAAGCATCATTTTACATTGTAGACTTTGATTTGGCCACTTATTTACACACACACACACACACACACACACACACACACACACACACACACACACACACACACACACACACACACACACACACACAACACACAGACACACACACAATCACACACACAAATAAAATAAAATAAATAATTCTGCATTGCAGCATTCTATTTATTATATAACCGGATGCATCGTTGGATCGCCGAGATGTCCCAGCGGATGATTTAGTTTTGACAGCTCTTCCATAGCTCCCTACCGTCGGCGACACATGAAAGTGTGGTAACGCCTCTGGCTGTCCATCCTGTAGTGTTGTCGGTTCTACGAGGGGCGTTCAGAAAGTAATGCACCAGGTCGTGTTTCTCAGGAACTGTTCATTCAAAACATGGAATTTATTCACAATATACATGGATTTGTCGTGTAAACAGTATAATTTAGCATACATTCCCATCAGCCTGTATGGCTTTATGTCAGCGTGAAACAAGTGCATGCATTCCTTGCCCATACCAGATTTTGTCTTTATCATGTAGCCATCTTTGCTGCATGAATTAGTCCTTCAGCATCTTCACACCTTGTCCCACTGAGTGCATCTCTGTGTAAACCAAATAAATGAAAATCAGAGGGTGCCAAATCGGGACTATATGGTGGATGGGGCAGTATGGGGTTTGACATCTAGCAAGGAGTCCGTCAGGGCTGTGTGCTTTCACCCTATTTTTGTTTAATCTGTGCGCCTAAAATATAATGATAAATATCAGAGATGAAACAACCAGGAAGCAATATCATGCCCTAAATATCAGTGGTCATGAAATACCAGTGATTCGATATGCTGATGATACAGTATTACTTCCACATCGCAGAATGGTATAGAACACCTAATAACCTCAACCCAAAGAAATAGTGAAAATCACAACTTATATCTTAACATAGTAAAACCAAAGATAATACATACAGATACTATGGAGAAAGAAATATATGTTAATGAGGAAAGATTGGAGTTTTTGAATATCTTGAGTCATTGATTACCAACAATGGTGAAACAATAGTTTAGTTTAGTTAATAGTTTAGTCGACGAATCAACATCACGGCATACGGGTGTAACCCATAAGTGCTCTGTTATACTCCTAACTCAAACCTGAATCCGGAGAATCTAAGCTCTGTGCACGAACTCCGTAGCATCGGCGAGGATCCTGAAATACTTTGGGTAGATTATTAACTCGAAATTTTGCCCGAGCAGCGTCGTTAGGCTACTCTTATTTTCAATATCCAACTGCCAAGGGATTTTATACGTGCGCAACAATACACATGGGCGTCCGATCACACTACCCAGAGACCAGGGGGAATTTTATTACTAGACGTCCACGTGAAAAAATCCTGGTCCTCACCGGGGCTTGAAAACAACTGAATAAATTATGGAGTGGGACATATAGAACTACAAAAGTTAGATTTTTAAGAGCATGCATCTTTCCCATCGCAACATACGCCTGTGAGACCTGGACACTTACTAAACAAGCTGAACAGCACATACATACCTTTGAACATAAATGTTATAGAAGGGTTCTAAGAGTTTCTTGGGTAAAGAAAAGAACAAATGCATCCATATTTCAAGAGCTGATTATTGTAGAGGGTTGGCTATTAAAGACGATAAAACAAAGAAAATTGATATATTTTGGTCACTTGAAACGTCATGATAGTTTGGAGAGAACAATAAGGGAGGGTATATGCCTGGGAAGAGAGGAAGAGGAAGGTCAAAGAGAAGATGGGTGCAGGATGTGGTGGATGATCTCTACATGGGTGTATCTGGCGCGGGACATCTTGCTTATGATCGAGAGGTTTTCCGGAAGGTTGTTATGGGAGCGAGGTTCTGCAAAGGACATGCTACTGAATGAATGAATGAATGAATGAATGAATGAATGAATGAATGGTTTTACAGTCCATCCCAATTTAGTGATTGCATTCCGCGTTCCCAGACTTTTGTGAGGGTGCGCATTGTCGTGAAGGAGACACAGGTATACTGGATTCTCGTGCGTCCAAACTCTGCGAAACGTTGGTTGAGTTTTTTTATTATCTTTATGTAAGCTTGCGAATTTATTGTCTCTCTCCTTGGCATAACAACCACAATAATCACACCTTCAATACCCCCTCCCCCTAAAATCAAACAAACAAACAAACAAACACTCAGTGATCATGATCTTTCCAGCTGATGGAGTTGTCTTGAATTACTTTCTTCGTTGTGATTGCGGATAATGCCACTCCATTGAATGTCGTTTTCTCTCAGGTTTAAAATGATATGCGCAAGTTTCGTCACCTGTAACGATCTTAGTCAAAAAGTTTTCTCCATCAATTCAGGAGAAATTGCTTTCTTTTGCAATCTTTGGACATTTGTGAGACTTCGAAGAACCCATGTTGCACAAACCTTAGAAAATCCGAAAGTTTATATAACTACAATTGTACTACCATTGCTAACTGACAGCTGTAAGGCTAATTGTTAAATGGTGATTCGCCTATCAGTAAGAATAATGCTATCAGCGCATTTCAACATTTATGCGTAGGTGGCTGTGACAGGACGTGCAAAGCGCGGCCTATCAAGCAGCCCCGTAACTCCACTTCCTGATTCTTTAATTCTCTGATCCCAGCGACTGATTGCACTCCTTTCAACTGCACAACTTCCATACACGTCACATAGACGCTTGTGAATGTTCACAAAAGTTCCCTTCTCTGCAACGAGAAATTCTATCTCAATTCGCTGCTTATAACTCAAGTTGCAAATACGCTTCATTTTAATGGTTTAGGACAGCAATATTATTTGGCCGGCTGGGTTGCAATTTGGTGCACACAATCGGCACATGCCATATTTGAAGTGTGCAAAATCTTCATTAACAACTGAGAAAAACGATGTAGTTAATTACTTTCTGAACGACCCTCGCAGATTTCTTTTATGTATCTCTCAGTCGCGTTCCTTCAATTTGGTCCTGGAAGAGAGATACAGTTAGTTGCGTGTGCTTTTACAGGCTCTTGTTATCAACACCAACATTTGTTTGTGATTTACTAAGCAAGTTCACGTTCAATGGTTTGCCATTGATTTTAAAAAAAATGAAAATCACAGTCAAGCAGTCTGCTTTCAGATAGCCTGCAGCTGATTGCGAACCCTCGACTTGGTATGTCGAGGAACTGTTAAACTGGGTCTCACTATCCGAGTATTTGGTCAGAGGTCGTAATGAGCAAGTTGGCCGACATGAAGAGACTGACTTGTGACTACTGACAAGAATGATTCCTGCTAGACTACATAATCAAGTATTCATTCTGTGGCAGAGATATCTGTCCAGATATCAACTTCTGCTATTTTCTACATGATAGACCCGCTTCCACGCATTCATGTGTATTGAGCATATGGTGCTAGCACGATTTTGTATAGACCAATCAGCGGATGATGTGGCCAATATCATGCCGGCCGTTTGTGCCACCCAGAACATCTCATGGTGCCCATTTTAGGCTTGGTCGGCCTGGCAGCCAAAGTCAGTTAAAGCAACAATCTGCCTTGACTAGATACTCGAACACAGGACGACTGGGCCGCTGGGCAAGCGTGATGGGCACTGCGTGACCGCGTCTCCCTTCTGTGGCATATTGTTTACACAGAACTTGTCCCGAAGCAGGAACCTGCCATTGATCTGTCATGTGATAGGACCATGACATTGTGTAGACCTGAAAGTATTTTCCTCTGTTGACGGAGGACGAACCAAGGCCTCAGACCCTCGTCTGAACGCGCTCATGACAGCAGCCTAGCTTCCTATCAACTGCTGTAACGAGCGTCATTTCCCCTATATTCAATAGTATACCGGTGTTTATTTATTCTCATTAGTTTATGTTCCTACTCGCGGTATGTTGTGTAATCAATGGAATCATTATTCTACAGCCGATGACAAGATCACAGTTGTTGACAGACCAAGTCCGAAGACCGCATACATCACATACCGCCCCTCACTGTCAGATCAAGGCGATGGAGGCCTCGCAGCTCGCTTCATTGTTGAATACGATGTTGAGCACAGCGCAGCAGGCGATGTCTTGGTAATATGCAGTGTTATATGTCGGTTGATTTTTAAAATTATATTTCACACACCTGTCAGTTGGACTCAAACGCTGACATCTAGTTCAGGATGCAATGGCAAACTACCCAGCGTAAAATCGCCTTGAAAATCAATCTGGGCTTGGGAGCAACTTACTGTAAAGGACATGCAACATTTCAGTTTTACTGGCTACGTGTAACTCGTTATTGCACGTTGAGCTTATCCATAAGTGGTTAGTCTCATTCAGCAGTCTTGTCTTAGTAAACGTCGGTACACATTCGGTTTAACCCACAAATCCTGCTTAAAAGTAGCCTTAATTGTTCAAGCTCACTGTCTAATTCTATTTCAAATAGGCAGCATGTTTAATCATAAAAGCCTAAACATTTAATGACGAGCTAGTTTTAGAATCAATGATAGGGAGAGCTCGTATTGCACGTATTGCCACTCACATTATTGTCTGTGTATTTCACTGCCTATCAGGTTCTGTTTGCCCTCTATACATATGTTTGTAAACGGAAATGCATTCCGTTTGCTGCAAAGACCTTCAAAGTGTAAAATGCTTGGTCGCAGATATTCCGAGTATAACTTTCATGTAAATTGGCTTTCCGTTTCTTCAGTACAGAATACAGTTTTGATCATCTTTGTTTAAACCCAACTGTCCTGGTCATCATGTCCAAACAAAATAGTCTCTGAACAGATACAACTTGGCGCATGTCTTTTGTAGGACGTTGCAAGCAACCCCAAAACCAGGTTGATTTTCTATGACATTTTTACGTCCAGTAGTTTGCCTTTACTATCTGGACGAGAAGTCAGCGTTGAAGTCCAGTTGACTTGTGTAAAAAATAAACCTCATTCGCAGCCGTCAGCGCATCGGCAGTTTAAGCGCAAGTACATGAAGACCCTATGGGCAAGCGTGTTAGGCAATCCGCTAGGACTCCCCCAGACAAATGAGATTCTGGGTGAATATACTCGAGCATTTTGAGTAAACTTTTCCTCATCTAATATGATGTTCAAAATGTATCTGCTGGGATCAATGGTTATATATAAAAAAACAAAAAAACAAGACGGCACATAAATGTGAGATAACAACACAAGGAATAATGCATAACCAAGTTGATACATGTAAACACTTTATTTATAACAGGACATGAAAATTCTGGGCGTAGATTAAGTGCAGAATATGTTAAGCACATGCTGCATTCCAGAAAATGAAAAGCATCGTTTGCAGTAAGTCACTATCACTGAATGTCTGAAAGAGAGTGCTGAAATGTTGAATAGAACATATTTTCTGTATGGCAACGAATCATTAAACGTTAACGAAATAATTAGGAAAAACGTGAAAGCTAGAGAAATGTTCATGAAACGATTGTTGCGAATATGTTTGTACGGCTAGAGTAACTAACAAAGATTGCCTGGCAGAATTTAATGAAACTAAAATATGTTATAGAACTATAAGAAAGAGACATTTTGGTCATGTGATGAGAAGAGAAGTATTGGAGAATATCGTGACAACTGAAAAATCAGTAAATAAAGCGACAGAAACCGAAAAGAGAAATGATGCTGAATGAACTGAGACAGTGGCATGGAGGAATATCATCAACAAAGTTTATCTAGAGGACCAAAGACTGAGATCTATGAAAGGAAATGTACGCCAATGGCAAGACACATGATGATGATGATGATGATGATGATGATGATGATGATGATGAATATGATGATAATGATGTGATGATGATGATGATGATGATGATGATGATGATGATGTGGTGATGATGATGATGATGATCTGTTGGGATAAAGTTTACTGCTATTACTGGGGAAATGTTTACTGCTATTGTTTTAAAGATGTATATTCTCAACAGGTAGTTGACGGATACTTTGTCCACTTCTTTGCTCCCGATGTGCCTCCAATGCCAAAGGACATTATCTTCGTCTTGGATGTCTCGGGCTCAATGCATGGTCAGAAAATAAAGCAGCTGAAGGACGCCATGTTGGTTGTCCTTGGCGATCTTCAGCCTGATGACAACTTTAACATCATAACTTTTAGGTTTGTAACCGTTGTGCAACTGTTAACTTAAAGCTTTTCATGGCACTTATAAAAAGAAAAGTTTGGTCATAACTTCGAGAGAGCCATCACTTTCCATTCATTTTTGTTTTTAATTTGCTGTGTCTTTACATTATCTCAAAGCTATTCTCTATTGGTTTTAATAGGACTGTGGCGCTATGCACCTGGTACACCTCCAGTTAGAGCAGGATGCCCAGTCTCAATGCCATTAAGCTGCCAAACAGTTGTTGTCGAGTCATATACAAGATAGACTATTATAGAGTGCGTTATTCCGATAGAGACACGCCGTTTGCGTCGTGCGTCGCATTCGCAAATGCGAGCGCTATCAAGCAAGTCATCTGAGCAAGTCAAGCAGCCTGATAAGGGGGAAAATGGCACGATGTGCAGCGTGGGAGCCGACAAGACGACGAGCGGAGAGAATCTACCTGCGAGCTGCAGCAAACAACAAGAACCTCAAGCAAACTCTAACGAAGCTACCATGAGGAAGGATGACGACAGCCCACCACAAACAAGAGCCAAACCTACTGAGAAGCAGAGGGAGGAGAAAGACACCAGAGTCGGAAACACCGACTTACCGACAAGCAAGTGGGTTGTCAAGCGTATCCAAGTGGAGCTATCAGACAAAGAAATTCTGAAGCAGCTACGAGAAGAGAATCTCCACATCCGATTCAGGAAGGCGGAGCGGCTCCTCACCTACTCCCAGATACCTACAACCTTGGCAGTGGTGACGACGGAGGGCAGCGAAATGCCAACTACAGTTTCAACCAACAAGAAAATACAACAGTCAAAGAGATTCATCCCAAGAATCAATCAATTTTCCAGATGCCAGAGGGCCGGCCACAGCAGAGCAGCATGTCGCAGTAAGACGAAAATCTGCCGGTACTGCGCCGATCACCACGTCTTCAAGGTGTGTCCGCTGGCCAAGCTGGACACGGACTTCCGAACACCCAACAACAAAAGAAAGTGCGCCAACTGCCTGGGCAAGCATAGAGCAAGAAACTTAGGCTGTCCGTATCTTCAGAGACACAGAGACGTCTTTAAGTTCGCCATCAACACAAAGACACCATATAAGGACGCAATGCGGAGGTGCGACACAGCCGCGGGTATATCACAAGCTGAAAGAGATCAACTGCAAAACCAGATAGACGAGTTGAAGAAACAAGTCAAGGCATTTATGACGCCGACTCCGACCAGCAACAATGAGAAACTGCTGGCTGAAATAAAGGAGATCCATCAAAACATCAAGCAAGAAGTGGAACATATCGCACTGATAAAGAAGGAGAACGAAGAAATCCTACAAATCATTAAACAAGAGCGAGAACTACAGAAAGCTAAAATGGAACTTTTCCATAACAAACCAACAGAAGCCATACAAGAAACCACAGAGAAACCGCAATATGAAAACCAAGAGACCGAGCCTGAACCGCAAGCTAAAGCCGCCAGCCCAACCACGACGCCCAGGACATCCAAGGGGAAACCAATACGTCACCAGACATCCGAAGAAAACCGAGATGAGCACACTGATGACAGCACGGAGAGGCCCCGGGGACCTACCTTGGAGAAGTTACGAGAATCGGCAAGATTGGAGGAACTGAGGCACCAGGAATTCAAAAGGCGCTGGGATGAAAAAGAAAAGAAGAAAGCCCAAGAAACTCAGGAGACCGGTAAAATACCCAGAAAGATGATATGAACCTGATTTTGCCGACTACACGTACTATATAGAAAAGGGAGTGATCATCCCATGACTGACAGCGGAGGAAGAAGTCGAAAGGCAACAGAAACTCAAAATCGAAACCGAAAACAGTCGCAAGAAGGAGGAAAATGAAAACGTCGAAAAGCTCCTACAGAAAATACACAAAAAAGGAGACAAAAAGACCAAATAAAAATTCCTTTTAAGGTTCCAATATTTTGGTTTAGTATAATTATACACAGCCGGTCTCCGTGGCGAAAGGCTTACGGACACGGTTCGTAATCCCGTATACCCGCGTTCGAAACACAGCTGCACGCGATTTGGCAGCGTTGGTATTGGTGCCGGCCGTTCAGAAAGCAATGGCAAACTACTGGACGTAAACTTGCCAAGAGATCACAGTGGCAGAAATGCTGGTGTTGACTGCGATGTCATGTAAAAAGGATATGCAATAATAATAATAATAATAATAATAATAATAATAATAATAATAATAATAAGTATACACCAGCGACTGCGTTAGTGATTAAGTCGTTGACAACGGCATGAGTGCAGACGGGCGAGGGTTTAAAGTTAGCTTTCGACGTTCGCTACGGGAGAGAAAGACTGGTCAACTATTCCTCGTGCACTCAGGTCTAAAAAAATGTGATGATCCTAACAAGTCACATGCTGCCAAACTACCAGGTCCGTCCACTGGCTGGTGGATGGTGAAATGGCCTCTGGAAACAGACGTAAGCGGCGAATATATTGAACAAGTGGCAGTGGACTAACACATGCGTGGATATTGAGAGGGTTAGTTGGGCTAGCTGATGAGCAGCCAGCTCTATAAAATGCATCGAAACTATGTAACATTGCTATCGTAGGATACCACGAGCCATACACAGCCCAGTCTCTCCCACATGCAGTCTTGCAGGATCTTTTTACACAAAGGGCTATTGGAATCCAACCGTGCAGAAACCGGTGGAAGTCAAAAGGAAACCCACTCTTGTATTTATCCTTTGTAAGTAATTAAAAACGGGATTTAGTTAACCGTATTAACAGGGGTTCCAATAGAACCGCTCCTCCGTTAGTGAAGCACCATGTGCTACCATTGAAAGGCCTTCGCTATCTCCGACTGAGTGCCATTAGTGAAACTCCATGGCAAACCTCTAGATATCAGTATAATACAGACAGATGCACCAACGGCGGAATAGAACTCACTAGAATATGGATGTTTTTTATAATGAGCTAGTCATGGCTTTGGACCAGTACAAAATATTTGGAATAAAAGTGATAATTGGCGTTGGTGATCACATCTGTCTACACCCTTCTGTTTCTTGTGTTGCCAGTCATATTTGATAGTGATGTTCCTCAACACCATGATATGAAACTGTCCAGATCTTCACTCGTGGTCTTCCCCTGCCTCTCATCATGCCTTATCACAATCATACACACTCTTGCAATATCCCACTATTTCGCATAAGCTTACTGATATGCCATTCCATCTGTGCATTTAACTTTTGTATGTTACAGTTCGTCAGTAGAGAAGTGGTCACGTGAATTTGTCAGGGCAACCCCAGAGAATATGGAGAGAGCACGAACTTTCGTCAAGTCAATTCATGCCGAGGGAGGTGAGTCCTTTCAAAATTCAGATCTATCAGCAGAAATACGCAAATGCTTGCAACTATTTTGTAATAATGCACTCGGCTGGAGAGCTAAGTCCGCTTTAAAAAAAGGCTGAGGCAACATATTCAGGTGTGATTCGTCGTTTGGGCAACAGATGAAAGAATAGTCCACACCATAGACAACAGATGAAAGAATAGTCCATAACATAGACAACACATAAAAGAGTAGTCCTGTGTATAGGCAAAAGCTGAAATAATAGCCCATAATATAGACATATGAAAAATTAGTCCAGTACATAGGCAACAGACGAAAGAATGATCCAGTATATAAGCAACATATGAAAGAATGATCAAGTATATAGGCAACAGATGAAAAAAATGATCCAGTATATAGGCAACAGATGAAAGAATGATCCAGTATATAGGCAATAGATGAAAGAATGATCCAGTATATAGGCAACAGATGAAAGAATGATCCAGTATATAGGCAACAGATGAAAGAATGATCCAGTATATAGGCAACAGATGAAAGAATGATCCAGTATATAGGCAACAGATGAAAGAATAGTCCTGTACATAGACAACAGGTGAAAGAATAGTCCACTACATAGACACAGATGAAAGAATTGTTCACTACACATACTATATGAAATAATTGTCCACTACAATACTACGAATGAAAGAATTGTTCACTATGCTAATAACAGTTGAAAAAAATATCCCCTACACAGACACAATATACAAGAATGGTCCGCCGCAGAGATGATGTATGCAAAAATAGTCGACTACGCAGAGACAGAGAAAAGATGCGTTCATTATACCAATAGCACATGCCAGAATTGTTCACCTCACAGATGTCGGAAGAAAGTATAATCGAAATACATAGACCTGATGAAATCAAAATATTCAACAGCGTAAACAACGAATGAAAAGATGCCAGAGATGGAAAAAAATAATTCATCTCACGGAGAAGACACATTATATCATATTTTAAATTGGTTTCTGGAAATAAATCAAGTTACGCAGCACCGAGTTAAAATTAGAGAAACTAACAAAATCATCAGCGATGCATGTTTAATTGATAGTAAGTTGAGGAATACAGAGGCAGCAAGGAAGAAAGGATTCTATTTGAAACCTACCTGGAAGCAATATATGTAACATATTTCGATAATAACGATATCCACATACACTTTCATTATCTATATGTATGAACGTTTATATATTTATATGTACACGTTACGTATGGAATTGTCTCAGTAGTCTTGAGTTCACATAGGTCATGTAGTAAAATTTGAAGACCCTTTACGCTCCCTAAACCACATTGAAAATATAAAGTGCTAGACCTATATTTGCATAGAGCAATCGTCACTTGGTGACTGGTGTGGTCCACATCACGTCGGCTGCCTTCACTTCCACAGACATTTCCTGGTACCCGTGTTAAGCTGAGTCGACCTGTTTTAAAACTCGAATCCGCCCCAATGCGGATCATTTCCCTGACCAGCTGGCCGGCTGGCGAGTGTCTAGCCACTAATCTGCCGCATCTCCCAAATACGTCTTGAGGCGGGATGTATTCATGTTGCGGTGACAGACTTCAGAGACATCCCAATCTAATGACGCTGTTATTAGACAATTATCTGGGCCATAATGCCTACAACATATCTCTATGAGTGATATTCAGTCAAAAACATGTCAGCCTAGCACAACATATCCAGTACTCATTGGTGGCATGACACAGGGGTCTTTGCTTATTGTTTAATGTTAATGACTGGCTATCTATTTGTATAGAGATTGTTAACTGTCGCGTTTCTCTTCCAGGAACTAACATCAATTCTGCCCTGGTCACTGGTGCTCTAGAATTGAAAGGAATAGAAGATCAACAACGAGCCGGTATTATCTTCTTTCTTACTGACGGTGAACCAACACAAGGCATTGTAGAGCCCTCCAGAATTGCAGCAAACATTTTGGAGACAAATGGAAATACGTCCGGCTATATTTGGTCTAGCCTTTGGAACATCCGCTGACTATGACCTACTGACAACAATCAGTAGTCAGAATTCAGGGTTTGCCAGAAAGATCTATGAAGATGCAGACTCTGCTTTGCAAGTTGCCTCCTTGTATAACGAAATATCATCTGTCTCCATGAAACAGTTATCCTTTGAATACCTACCAAGCAGCGTGGATGAATACACAGTAACTAAGAAGACGTTCCCTGTCGTTCTGACTGGCACTGAAGTGATTATTTGTGGCAGAATGGCACCCAATGCCGATGTCTTCCAGATGGAAGTGACGGGCGTGCAGAAGTCTGGACCAGTCAATGTGGTCTTAGAAGTTGGCAACGTCACTGATCTTGTCATTGATGCTGATGACACTGTCAATCAGTTCTTCACAATACCGCGTGATTTTTCAGGAATAGTTGAAAAAATGTGGGCCTATATAACGATCAAGCAGTATCTGAAAGACAAAGAAATATATGCTTCTGATAAAACAAAGGTCGAGGAATTGAAGGCAAAGATTATACAGACTGCAATCAAGGTCTGTGTGTGTTTTTTAAACATATAAAAGCATGCATTAATCATATCTGTGGATGCTATCTTGTCATCATCATCATCACCGCCTGTCCATGCTGCATGAGACACCTGATCATGTTCCTCAACAACAATCAGTTTTGTGTTCCTGATCAGTTCCCGTCACCAGCATAAAAGGTAGCCCCATAGCAGATACTGCCGCTGTGGTATAAAGTGTTAAACCTTCACATATCCCAGGCCACGCCATATAAACTGGGGTGGCCAGTTCCCTTCCTCACCGCCTTTCCTCCCCAGAATATGTTGACTATTGTTTGGTGTCCATGCTAATGAGACTGGGTCGGCGACAGACCTGTAATGGTCACAAATTAAAAAACTCTTGCCACTGTTGAGGTTTGAACCCAGAGCGCTGTCTTGGTGGGCAAGTGCACTAATCACAATGTCACCTTGACTCCAAGTATACGCTTAACAAGTAATAGTTATAATAATAATACACAGTTTTTTGCCAAATCTAAATACTAATCTTGGCAATCATAATCATATGCCATGCCGATAAGTGTGGGCGGTCATGTTTCGCCATCTCGCACGATCACCAGAGTCGTGGATCAGCTCCGTGTTCTTGTCTCGACCATTAATGTGGGTACAGTTGACATATATTAATACAACAAAGAACGCTTTGGGTTAACAGATGTGTCAAAACGTGTTCTTTTGAAATTGACTATCTGTACTCTTGAACTACGCCAGATTTTGCATATAGTTTACAGGACGACGCATGCAACCCCAACATTTTTGGCTGTATGTGATTTCTTGGTAAGGTTACGTTCAGTAGTTTGCCATTATTTTCTGATAGAAAGGCACTCATGCCGTTGCATGAAAACCAACGCAAGTCGGTCTGCTGCCAAATCGACAGCAGCTGAGTTTCGAACCCGATATTCAGGATTACGAATTTCTCAGTAACTCCTTCACCACAGAGCCGGGGAAAACCTCTGTTTTATAATCTGACATTTTTGTTTGCAAAGCCAGACTGAAGAGTGAGTCTGACACTGAATAAACAAACTATAATATTCATAAGCAATAATATATATATATATATATATATATATATATATATATATATATATATATATATATATATATATATATATATATATATATATATAATATATTTATAATTTTTAATTAATATATACATAATAATTATAATAAATATAATATTCATAAAAAAGACGCTGATGTTTAATAAATCAGAACGAATACAAACAAGAAAGTCCTCAAGCGACTCGGTATAAAAAATAAAAAAAAAATAACCAAAATACAATTGTACAAAAAATGTTGGTCACACCAAACAATATAAAATCTATTAAAACCTTAATAGAGTAAAGAGTTGAAGGCAAAAGAAACAGAGGATACCATCATCATCATCACTATCATGTATATCAGAAGTGAAGTTCTCTAATCAAATTCTTCCCGTGGTTGCCTGGCTTATGTTGCGCTCTTTAATTCCGTGTACTTTTTTGCCTGCATTGATAGACCTGTTGTCTATGCTGTCCTTGTTCTGTACTTTCCTCTTTTCAACAATATTGTGTCCTCTAGTAGTTCTTTTGGTGTTTCTTCATGCTTTAGGTTATGATCAAGTAATGCGTTTCTTCGCGGCTTGGTTATTTTCATTAGGTTTCTTTGCTATGTTATAATTTCAAGAACTTGTTAACTTGGTCGATTAAATGATGACCACAGGATGATGATGATTATAATGATAATGAGGATGATGATGATAATGATGATGATGATGATGATGATGATGATGATTTGTAATAACACAACCACTGTTACATAATTAAATTCATCATCTTGTCTGCTGACAATTGCTTTCTAAACAAATCGTGTTTCTTTTCAGTACAAATTTGTGACTCCACTGACATCAATGGTTGTAACAAAGCCAGAAAGCTCGGAGCAAGCTGTGGAATCGGCATTTGAAGATGCAGATTTCCTTCAGCAGGCCAGGCAGAAGAGCAGTGGAGTAATGAGTTTCCCTATGCAATCCGGACACCAAAGTAGTGGAGCGATGCATATGATGGGTCATTTACCCAGCAGTAAGTGTTATTTCAAGTCTTATGTTTTATTCATTCCGACCATAAGGTGTATTGTAAATGATAAAATATAAAACTGAAGAATTGAAAACATTCACACAAACTAGTGCATTTTGTGACGCCTATCAGGGTTACTGTCCTAATCACTGCACTATGCATGATCAACTATTATGTTTACCAAGTAGTTGGCGATTGCTTTCTAACTGACCGACACACATTTAACTCATTGTCCTATAACAGAGCAGGGTGTATGTAACATTTCAATAGTGTCCTCTAGACATTTAATGATATTGATTTATTGCATAGAATACATTTTATGTTCTGTTCTGCCATTTGTCCACTGCTTGCATTAATACCTTTGTTTTTATTTTTGTATTGTTGTTTATTTCAAGCATCTTGTGTTTTATTTTTTTTTTTTTGCTCCTGTTTTTCTTCCTGTCACCTCACTGATTAGTCTAAGAGTATAATGTGCATCTTTAATGGAACTTCCTTCGGTTTTGTTGCACTGCTCGTTTAACGGTTTTTGTTTTTTGTTTTACGCATTTATCTCTTTACTTATCTTTTCATATCATATCGTCCTTTCTTTATTTTTTGTTGTTGTTTACTTTGTTTTCGTATGTCATTCCTTTTTGGGATTTCTTCAGGCAAAAATTTTTTTAATCTTTAAAACATCATCATTCAGTGCCTTGCTGGCTGGCGTGGGCGATCATACCTCTCCACAAATTATGACCTACGACGTCATGGATCAATTCGTATGTTGACTCTCTTCCGTGCTATGATACAAGACTTCCCCTACTTCTCTTTCCGTTAATCTTTAAAACACATGCAAGGTTTTTGTAATATGATTTGACTACAGCATTCTATATGGCCTTAGAGGAAATACGAGTATGTTGAATGGTGTATTGTTAACAAAGAGTGACAAGGTCAGTATCACGTCAACAAGCTTTACTTTCTCATAGATATCTTGTTACTCTGTCTGACTTGTTACTCGTCTGTTACTTGTACGAACCCAGATAGTTAGTCGACAAGATACTGATCTATGACACTTTATAAAAGGATATGATAGCAAAACATATTTTGTAATATTTTGAATTACATATGTTTATGTCTGGCTTTCAGTGCAAGGATCCCCAAGCGTTTTTCCATTAAGACAGCATTTTGCGTCTCCAGACGCACAATACAATTCAAGAAGGCGACACTTCGTTAAATATAATCATCCGTCACGTCGAGTTTCTGCCAAGAAATCTGAAGGCAAGAAAAGAGTGTTCACATCAACCGGCTCCTCAACAACTACTATGTCGACCAGCAATACTGCTTTAGGTAAACACCATAATTAGAGTTGGAAAGTTGAGCAACTGGACATTCATATGTGGTGGTTACGTCTAATTCTATTGTCTATTTCCATATAAGCGATGACTTGTGGCCATTTGTAACATTAATTCATGGAGGGGAGCACGTACAGTTTTGGAACTTTAACCAAATATGTTGCCTGTCCTGCGTTAGGTTTGTGCCTTTCTTAGAGTCTATCGTCTTCTTTTGATCCTTCCTCTAGTTCTATGGTTAGACCTTTGTTGATTGTAAACATTAAGTGGTCACTGAATGGCCTTCCTTCTCGTAAGATGCGTGGGTCATTGTACTCTACACATTAAGTTCAGGGAATGATATCACTATTTTCTGAGATCAGCATTTCTAATTATGTCTTTTATAGAGGAGCCTATATCCCTGAAACATGTCTCGTCACATTTAGTGAGTGTCCTCTCTTGTGATTTATACTGTGGACGTAGCAGAGTATTGGTAGAACTTGTGTTAGCTAGAGTTAGTAATAGTGTAAGTAACCTTGATGCTCTCCCTTTCTGCATTCTCTCCGTCTTGAACGTAGTTAACGATATGAAGAAGGTCTTATATTTTCCCCATACATTTTTAGATAATGCCTTTTAGGTAATGCTTTTACAATTTCTGTTCCTCAAAATATATTAATTAGTCAATGGTAATCAGTAAGAAAAGATGATTATTGCGGCAAAGTGTACGCGGAGGCGGAGAAGTGGAATACTACACAGTAGTATATATAATATACTATATGTATCTATATGTAATATATATACCACAGCAAGAGCGGGCAGGACATCTGGCTTATGATAGTTAGTTGCATATGCTTTACAGGACATAGCAATCAACCCCAGCATTTTTGTCTGTTTGTGATTCCTGGGCAAGTTTAAGTTCAGTAGTTTGTCATTGCTTTCTGAACGACCGGCACTCATACCATTGTAGGAAAAAACCGCAAGGTGGTTTGCTTCCAAATCGCCTGCAGCTGTGTTTCGAACTCAGTAAGACTGATTTCGAATCGCATGCGAAACTCCTTCGCCACAGCGCGAGCAAGATAGACATGCATGATTAAAGACTGCTATGGGGCTGAAGTGCAGCACACAGTAGGCCATGATGATGATGATGACTCAGTCAAGAGGAAACCATTGGACGACTTGTGTTGGTCTCTTCCCGATGTTTTGTTTCTTACATGCTGATCTTACTTTGACAATTGCACAAGCGTGAGCGGTCAAGGGTTCCATGTCTGCACTCCTCGTTCGCTACGCGAGAGAAGACTGGTCACATGTTTCTCCGTCACTCAGGTCTAAAAGATGTGATGGTCCTATCATCTTTCGAACCGACGGGTTCCTGCTATGGAACATTTCTTTTGGTCTGAAGGACTGGAATTTTTTTCTCTGTTGTTAACTGTATGCATGTACATTTTAAAATTAAATAGTAGATATAGTGATTAACAAATTGATAGTCTCTTTCAATGGCACGGCATACACATTACATTACTCCTATTTGCTACACAACCTGGCTCCCATTATGCTACACTGAACATTAAGAATAGACGAAAACCCGAAGACAGGACTAAGCTTTTTACAAAATATGAGTCAGTTGAGAGAATTCAGTGGAGACACTACATCATCTACGGCATAATACCAGACGACTCGCTGATACAACTAATCACAAGATCACAAGGAGACAAAGAAAGAACGGATTACGGCATCATCGCCTATGACTATAAAGAAATTGTATTAGAAATCCCCAAATGAAGAGGTCCTTTCGAATCTCTGGAACAGACTAATAGAATGGGAACTAACTATAATTACGTATGTTGATACTCATCAAGGATTCTATGGTGACGGTAATGGTAATTCAATGATAGATATTTAGATACTGCATATAAACGTGGTGGATAGGCGATTTCATGTGAACTGGGACACATTTTAACAATACAGGGTGACGATTTCTCTTCCTCTAAACCTTTTTAGAGAATTTCTAGAAAATTGATTACATGTAAATTTTGTTTTGCACTTATGTATTTATATTCATTTGCAAACTTAGTGATATTTGTAGTTTTCTGACAACGTGTGTACTAATGTTCATATGTTTGGAAGAAAATTAGAGAATGTATTTGTAACTTGTATACAAACACAGTAAAATGTTTTTGGACATGTTATGAGAAGAAATGGATTGGAGAACTTAGTGACAACTGGCAAGATCGAGGGGAACAGACCAAGAGGAAGACCGAGAGGAAAATACCTGGATGGCTTGGCCACATGGCATGGACGAGACAGGAACACTGAGCTGATCCACGACAATGGTGATCGAGTGAAATGGCGAGTCATGACCGCCCACGCTTTCCGGCATGGCACATGATTGATTGATTGATACAAACACTTATCGGTATTTATTTATTACGACTATATATGTAAGTCGTTCTAGATTAGTCCATCAGCAGATACTGTCTTTGCGGCGTTTAGTCCTTGGGCTTCACATATTCTTGACTCTTTGACTTTCCATACGGTGACATTATAATTGATACAATCATCCCATGCTCATTTCAAGAGGCTGTGTAGACCACATCGCCGTACTGGTCGGAAGATAGAACCCAGGGATTTCTGGGGATTGAACCTGACCGCAGTCTTAGTAAGCAGGCTCACACACCACTGTGACACAGCACTGATCTTCTTATGTGTGTTTATAGTTTTGTCGCGCGTGATTCCGGATATCTCAATGGAAGCAAAGAATAGAAACACTGTATCTTACCATGTCTGTCCTAAGAGGTGAATAAGGAAGGTTGGTCTTGAGGCATGATACTCTCTTGTCGAATAAAGCGTTAGCTGTAAAATCCAACTATTCATACACAAGTCTAAAGATTAGGAAAACAAGAATAACTCAGCCATCCAACTATTCATACACAAGTCTAAAGATTAGAAAAGCAAGAATAACCCAGCCAACCAAAAGGAAAGGAGGCCCTTCAAGAAGAGGTGTGTGGGGAAAGCCCCTGGCAAGTCTAGATCGTAGACTCTTCCTGTCACCTCGGAACATCTCCGGGTGTGACACCTGAAATATTAGAACTATACATTAAATGGAGATGTTAGTCACGGAGTGTGCTGCAGGAGATATCAACATATAGGACTGATTGGCGAGAATAGGTTGATGGAATTTACATGACATTCAGTGAAGTTCGGATTGGCGAGAATAGGTTGATGGAGTTTACATGACATTCAGTGAAGTTTGTTCCACGCTTTCGTCAAGCCTGCTGCTCAGGTCATCCGACTTCGACAAGAACTTATTGATTTCCCTAGACTTTGACTGTCTGCTACAAGGCAGCAGATTTGTGTACCACTTGGTCTGGTTCTTACCACTTGACCTGTCCGATATGGATGACCTTACCAGTAGCTGAGCTACCGTCAACATAGTTCGTGGGGTCATAATAATCACATTGTTATTGTATCATGTACAATCACTGTTATCGTTTTTGTAAAGAGATTTTACATTTGTATTTATAGTAATTGTATAAGTTTATAATTTGATTGTATCCCCCAGGACTACTTGCTGTAATCACACTTAACACAGGAAACCTCAGTGTGTGTTTGGTACCTAAAAAAATCAAGGAAGGCAAATATGAGCTTGTCAGAACTCCCAATGGTAAAATTATAGTATTATCTATTCACAGTGTGTGTGTGTGTGTGTGTGTGTGTGTGTGTGTGTGTGTGTGTGTGTGTGTGTGTGTGTGTGTGTGTGTTCATATATGAAACTAAATAAATAATCCTGTTAATTTATTTCCAGGACACTGGTAATATGAACAATGAACAGGATCTGCAAAATATAGTAGATGCGGTTGTTGCACACAGTGAACAACTAGGGTTAGAACTGAATATTAAGAAGACACAGATTATGGTCGTCACTGGGAAGAAGGAAATACCACAATGTGATATACGAGTAAATGGGCATATTCTTAAGCAAGTGAATAGATACAGTTATCTCGGCACAGTCATAAGATGTCTTGAAGAGATTAGAACAAGAATTGCCATTGCGAAGGTAGCCTTTTGCAAGATGAAAAACATACTGACCAACAAAAAGATATGAATTGAAACGAGAAAAAGAGTGTTGAAGTGCTTCATAGAACCTATACTCTTGTATGGATGTGAAGCGTGGACAATAAGCAGTCAAACTGAAAAACAGCTGAAGGCTGTGGAAATGTGGTTTCTGAGGAAAATGCTAAGAATACCACGGACAGACAGAAAAACTAATGAACAAGTCCTTCAAGAAACAAATAAAGATCGTAAACTGTTTGGAGACATTAGACGTAGACAGTCAACATTTTTTGGGCATGTTATGAGAAGAAATGAATTAGAGAACTTGGTGACGACTGGCAAGATAGAAAGGAAGAGACCAAGGGTAAGACCGAGAATTAAATACATGATGGCTTGGCCACATGGCATGGTCGAGACAGGAACACAAAGCTGATCTACGACTCTGGTGATGGAGTGCGATGGCAGAACATGACCGTCCACGCTTATCAACATGGCACATGATGGATGGATGGTAATAGGGAAAGCTAATCCACGCGCAAAATCAGCCCAGTGCATGCGCGACTACTAGAAGTGGTAGCATTGTATGGATAGCGCTTGACTTCAAAGCGAGCGGACGTAATTCCAGTTCTAATTATTTTTTTATTTTTATTTATTTTTTTAAAATTTTTTGTGGCCATAAGAGGCCAGTAAAAAAATGTTGTTTCCCCACAGAGGGGAAATTGGCTCGCCGGCTCAAAACATCTGTTTTATGTGCATCATTCTGATTACCAATCTACAAGTGAAAAATAAATAGCTTCAATTTAAAAATAACATCAAACGACGGACCAGAAAGAGTCATAGGGATAGAACTAAGATAGTGATCACAGAAGTTATATGCTGTAACTCTTCAGTGTGTAGAGAACAACCTTATGTGATCTTAAGTGTCCATATGTTATTATTTATTTAATGTTACATTTCTTGTCCAAATAATGCCACTATTTATAAATGCATAGTTACTATCTGCCTGACCGTCCGACTAACTACCTATCTACCGACCGACAGAACCACAAACCGATCAACCCAAAACTCCACTCACCCACTAATCTGTCTGTCTGTCTGTCTGTCTGTCTGTCTGTCTGTCTGTCTGGTCTGTCTGTCTGTCTGTCTGTCTGTCTGTCTGTCTGTCTGTCTGTCTGTCTGGTCTGTCTGTCTGTCTGTCTGTCTGTCTGTCTGTCTGTCTGTCTGTCTGTCTGTCTGTCTGTCTGTAAGATTTTGTTCCAATTCCCCTCGTGGCATTTATTTATTTCAAAAATGGATCTGAGATCCCAGATACAACCAGTCTAAAATGGGTACTTAAAAAATGTTTTGCCAAGCAAAGGTGCCAGGCAGGTCTGACCTTTGACCACATCACCAACTGAGGTAGTCTCGTAGTGTAGAGACTGAACACTTGCCTGCCAGCCCTGAGGTTATGGTTTCGAATCACATCACTCCTAGCTAGACCCAGGCTAACATGGTACCAGAACATGTTTTGGAAAATAAAGGCGTCTGGTGTGGCACTAACCACATCACCAACCAAGTGCCAGTTGGTCTATGATATACTGGTTGTAATGTGTGTCAAAGAGTCATATACTTACAATTACTCTGACCATCTAGTCATGTAAAGATCTCACATTCATACAGATTTAGTAAATCCTCTCGTATGACTTTGATTATTCTCAATGTGTCTAACAGGATCAACAATAAACATTGAAACAGCTTGTGCCGGCAAATCATGTAAGGACTTCATGTTGAAAAGACTTATCTTCGAAAACAACGGATCAAAGGCCGAGGTTTCATTTGACAACAATACCGAGTATAGATTCTTCACTGAATTCTATTTCAACGTAACACGCACAACCCTCGAAACAGTTACAGTAATTGGTAAGATATCATCATCATCATCATCATCATCATCATCATCATCATCATCATCATCATCATCATCATCATCATCATCATCATCATCATCATCATCATCATCATCATCATCTTATATCTCTTCTGGAAGAGCCTCCTCTGAGTGCTTCTCATCTAAGTTCACCGCATGTACTCTCTTCCCACCTTTCTCTCTCTCTCTCTCTCTCTCTCTCTCTCTCTCTCTCTCTCTCTCTCTCTCTATCTATCTTTCTCTCTTCTCTCTCTATCTCTCTCACTGTCTGTTTAAAGGGCTTTGGTCGCACACTCCGGTCGAACATCAAAGGCCTTCCCTTCCCTGTCTAGGTGAATGAGTGCCCTAAGTCCCCTGTCTATCCTCATGCAGACATCATAATGCAGACTAGGTAAACTGGTGACATTTAACCCCCCATGTGGTTTCACACTAATCTTGGTAGGCATTCGAAGTATTGGTCCAAATAATTAACGATATTATAGACGTTATCAATAGACTGCTTAGCATCTGGAATTTCTCCTGAGTACTCGGCCTAATGCAGAACGAATCTAAATGTCTATCCTGTATATGAATAGGCTAAGCACTCCCGTGGCTTGGATAATATTATGTTTCTCCAAACATACAAAAACGATAATATAAGTTTCACAGTTAAACAGTAAAGGCAAGAGCTGGAACTGTAAGTAAGAAGGAAAATCCACAAACTAGAAGTTTGGAAGAATACACAGAAATAGAAAACTAAAACAGGCCCACAGAACAGAAGACAATGGATATCGAAGTCGGGAGAAATGAGACGGTAATGTCTCCCCAGAAGGCTTTCCCTGCATGCTATACTGTACTTGCGTCTGAGTTTTGTCGGCAATGCCCGTAGTTTAAATACGGTTTTCGGCCTTAACCGGGCTTTCCGTCTTCTCTTCCCCCCCCCCCCCCCCCTTTTTTTTTCTCACTTGGATGATTATTACCTGGACGCCTCATGCCCATTATTCTTTAACTCCTTCTCAACTTTCACTATGGGCTGTAGTTTGACCTGTCAATTAATTTTGACTGGCCGACATCATGCGTCTGAAAAATTCTTCGGCCGCAGCTTGGAGATGTGATCGACGTTACGTCATGCATATCAATCTGCTGTCTACGCTAGCCTTACCTGTTTGCCGGCATGTTAACTTGTTTTAACAATCTCTCGTGTGCCAATTAGGTGCCGGGCATATGGTCCCTCAGACCGCCGGTCTGGTAGTCCAGCTGAAGTCTTCTATCAGTATGGGTTTCCGCGACAACGTGTTAACCAGCGATTTTATGAAATAACAATATTACACCCCTACAGTCCCCTTTTCTCTGTTGTAGAATGAGGGATAACAAAATTTGGTAGAAACCAGACTGGTCACTGTGTGCGTTGGAGCGCAATTTCGCGTCATATATTAGTAAACGCTGAGCAACATGGTGAGGGTTTTATTTATCTATCTTTTCATTCCTTTTGAGAGTGTATTCCTTTCTTGTGGAATGAGAGATAAATTCTGATATTGCTGAGGCGTTTCTCCACACAAGGTATATACAATTAGACCACGCGGGCCATTCTCGGCTGTACAAGGGATACACTTGTTATACGTATGTGGTGGTAAAACCTCCGCCGGGGAGTAAGTACGATAGGAGGCTTGTGATCATCAGAAGCCCCCCCCCCCTCCTCTCCCCTCGCCAAATGTTTCGGCCCCTTTACCTTCCTGACACTCGTAGGGGGCGGACCTGTCTGGGTCATGACTTCCAGACGTTTTTCTCTTGTCGTGCATATTTATCGAGACTTTCCCTTGTCGACTTCGCTATGTGTGACTGCTTAGTGGCCATTCCACCCTTGGGAGGGGGCGAGCGAACATTGAACACCCGGTGCATCTACCAATGTTGACACTGCACCGCAACTGGCCGTGGAAACGCCAGCTTCTAGTCCCGGCAGTTGGCCGCAGTCTTTGCATCTACACTGCCGACTAGCTATGCCCCTGACGGTAGACGTCATTGCTGGCGGGTTGCCTTCTTCGTGCCTCGCTCAAGGCTTGCGGATCCATCCTCCTGCACGCTCCCAACGGAAGCCAGCTCTTCCTCTGTGTTAATTTTATTAAGGCTTGGGTCTCCCCCTTGACCCATGCTATCGCTGTGGAGAGTTGTCCTTGCAAGACGCACTATTCCACCACAAGCGTATGTAACATATATTGGCCCAGTTATCCATATATGTGGTAGGTAGAAGGTGCTCCAGGCCAAGATGCAAGATTGTAGCAGACTGTGGTGAAAGCTCTCTGGAATCGGATGGAGAGTGCAGCTCAGCAGACGGGGTATTCATTTCTGGACAAGGTCCGCAAGGCCGAATGGGCAAGAATGGGTGTCCTTAAACATCCGGTGTGCTGATCCCGAGATAAGCAATTCAACCCCTACACTGGACAGCTGAACTAAAATGTTGACGTGTCGGCCTTAACTTTGGGACTAAATTGCAAGTACCTCTAAAGTCGGAGTGGGTTCGCCTGATGGCGAGGGACACTGTTAATAGGGAAAGCTCATCCACAAGCAAAATTCAGCCCATCACTGCTATATATAGTCTGTATGGACTACGCATGAGTTAAAAGCGAGCGAGCGAAAAAAAAATAAAAAAAAAATTATGGACAGATTGGCTTTAAAGGGGGTGAGTGGAGGCATGGGCGATATTCAAGGCGTGGAGGGAAAGCCGGGCGGACTTTTAATCAAACGGCTTCTGGCCCATTCAACATGGGAACTCTTTCGTGGCTTTTGAAGGGAGGACGGAGCGTGAGTGGAATGTTCTGAGTGCAGTGACGTCGATTATTAAATTCCGTATTATTTTCTTCACTGCCTATTATTTCCATTCCGAAATATTAAGCTCATAACTTTGGCAGAATAACATACCCGGCCACTGCAACATCTTTGAGCTCGCGATGTCTTTTATTTTATTGATTTTGGTTTTTACTCTGTTCTAAATTATTAGCAGGATATTCACACCCGGGACAATGTGTGTAAGCGTTTTTTTCGTTTTTTTCTTCAGATTTTGTAAGAGAATTAACCGTCTTTGATTACAACAATTTATCACCTTAACTTTTTATGCTCAAGCCATTACTTTAATTCTTTATACCCCAGACTCTTGCTACTTTAACCCAATGCTATTTTAACTTTCTATCATTTCATGTTTTGATTTGCCTATTTTCAACAAAGTTTGTTTGGGTTCTTTATTTCAGACCGACATAGGGAAATTGAAGTCACCATCACAAAAACTCCAAAGAATGGAGGATATTATTATTATTCTCTGGACATTAAACTGTCTCCTGTCAATGGATACAACGGAGTCATTGGTGAGTAACTGTAATTAGTAACTTTATTAACTGTCCGTACACCTGGCCCTGACGTCATATGTTCGTATTCCAAACATGATGGACTTTAAAACATTGACCAACGCTACGAGTCTAAAATGAGTATCGGGAAATGTCACTGGAATTACAGGTGGTTGCCTTGATACTGGCCAGCTGACCGGTCACGTATAGATTGGCCTATAAATTTTGGAGCAGGCACCATATACCCAATACACATCATAGCATGTGAAAGGGTCATCTAATGGCATACTTATATAATGCCGATAAGCGTGGGTGGTCATGCTTTGCCATCTCACTCGATCACCAGAGTCGTGGATCAGCTCCGTGTTCCTGTCTCGACCATGCCAGGTGGCCATGCCATCTATATATTTACTTCTCGGTCTTCCACTTGGTCTCTTCCCTTCGATCTTGCCAGTTGTCACCAAATTCTCCGAGTCATTGCTTCTCATAGCATGCCCCAAAAAATTTGACTGTCTACGTCTAATGACTCTAATCCAGTGTTTCCCAACGTGGGGCCCACGCCCACAGGGGAGCAATTCGACTGTTAAGGGGGGCAATTCGAAAATGGAAGAAATCGGCTGGATATAACAAAACGGGGAGACTTGAGACTGAAGTTAACTAAATTGGAACCTGACATAAAATCTCTTTGCAGCAAGCATCAAGCGCAAGGATCTCACTAAATTTAAATAATTACTAATAATTAAAATAATATAGAAAAATCTCTCAATAAAATTATTTTGCACTTGAATTTCAGTTCTCCATTATATCTTTTGAAAATTTACCTACTGTATTTGCTCAATAATTTCCTAGTGATTTCTTCCTAAAACCTATCGGTCCTTTGGCTAGGATCGGGTGCATTTGCTGCTCTCCCCCCAGTAGTGCGCCTGGTCTGGTCGGGGGTCGGGATGATCAAATAAAAACCCATCACATATCTTCACCTTAGATGTGGGCCTGGTGGATCACTGTGGGCAATAGCTCACAGTGAGACTAAGGGTCCACACAAAACAAGGGGGAGGCGGGGGAACCAGCTTGCCTGGGGTAACCACCAAACCAAAAAAACAAAAAAAAAATTCACCCAACACACAGGGACGCGGGACCTTGGGGGGGGGGGGGGACCTCTAGCCCCTCTGGGAACCATGAGTCCTTCTAAACAAAAAAATTCAAGTTTATTTAGTGAGCATTTCAATTTTTGAATATTAAAAATGATGCGTATGTTGTGGGATGGGGGGGGGGGATAAGAATTTTAGCAAGGCTTAGGTGGGGCATAGCACAAAAAAGGTTGGGAAACACTGCTCTAATCAATTTACGATCTTAATTTGTTTCTTGAAGGACTTGTTCGTTGGTTTTTCTGTCTGTCCAATGTATTCTTTGCATTGTTCACAGAAACCACATTTGTAGATCTTCAAGCCTCCTTATCATGTCGACATGTCTCACTTTATCGAAAGCCTTTGTGTAGTCAATAAAGCAAAGACATTGATCTTTGTTTACTTCTATAGAACGTTCAATTACTGTTCTCAGTATATACACATCATTTACTGTACCCTTGCCTTCTACAAACCCACATTGTTCTGCTATTTCGGGTTGTATTTTCTTCCTAACTCTTTGCATGATAATTCTCAGCAGAATCTTCTTGATGTGGCTCATTATACTAATTGTTCGATGTTGATCACATCCCAAGGCTCTTGATTTCTTCAGGATTGCAATAAATGCAGAATTACATAATTCAGGAGGTATATCTCCAGTATCGTATACTGCATTCAGCAGTCTGGTGACTTGGTCTATTCCATATTCTTCTAAGGCATTGATCATTTCTATTGTGATATTATCTGTCAGCTTTCTTGCCAGTTTTCATATTGTTAAGAGCATTCTGAACTTCCATCTTCAGAATTGATGCTCCTTCATTATTATTCCGATAATCATATTGTTCTTATCTTGTATCATCATAAAGGTCTTTCACATAATCTGACCACGCATGTAAAATCTGATCTTTTTCTATTATAATTTTACCATCTTTGGTTTTAAGGCAACCCGTTGATGTGTGTGTTCTTTTGTTAGTGATGTTATTAATTCTTTTGTGCATTAATTTGGTGTTGCGTTGGTTTTCAATTTCCTTGTAATTTTCCTCAAGCCATGTTTCTTTTGCTTCTTTGCATAGCTTCCTAATTTTCCTATGAACCTCTTCATATTTTTCCTTGTTATTTTTGTTATTTCTTCTTATTTCCATGAGTTTTAAGATGTCTTCCGTCATCCATTTCTTGCGTCCTATTATCTTGATTTTTGGGATGGATGTTACTGCAGCTTGGTTGACTGATTTTTTAAATATTTCCCATTGGTCGCTGACACCTTGAAATAATATTTCCACATCGGACAATGCATCAAATCTGTTCTTTACCTCTACGTTGAATTTATCTTTTATTTCCTCACTCTTCAGTGCCCGTAGATAAAATCTTGTGTTTCTTGGTGTATATTTGACTTTCATTAATGTTATATGTATATTGCTTAAGATTAATCTATTTTCGCCATAACAGTCTGCGCTTGGTATAGTTTTTTGCGATTTTTAAGGCATTTCAAAAATCTTCTGTTGATTAAAAAAAAGTCGCTTAAAAGTCGACAGGATCGACTTCATTGCACCGGGTTTTATCCCAAATGGCTCAGTCTCTTTCCGCAGCACGGAAAGCGTCGCACAAAGCACGAACTCCGTAGCTTTTAGCGACGACCCACAGGAGTCTCCGAAACATTTAACCCGTAAACCGAAGGACGAGGCCGGAATTGAACCCACGACCTTCGGAGCACGAGCCAAACGGCTTGACCACTTCGCCACAGAGACTTCCAAAGTGGAGTGGATCCACCAAAGTTGATACTTCTGTTGATTAGAATGTAATCAGTCTATTTCTGTTCTTTTTATCAGGACTCCTCAATGTCCATAATCTCCTTGGGTGATTTTTATACCTGGTTTTTCCAATAATCACATCATGCTCTTTTGCACACTGTACAAGTCTGCAACCTCTTTCATTCTGTTCCCCTAGTCCATACTTGAGTAATATGCATCCGTCCTGTTGATTTCCAACTTTGGCATTCAAGTCACCCATTATAACATTTACTTCAGAATTCTTACATTTCTTGAAGGCAGTCTCTAAATTATTATAAAATTCACCAATGCTGTCATCACCACTGTCTGCTGTTAGTGCATAAACTTGTATGACGTTGACATCAAAAGGTCTTCCACTCAACTTCACCAGTAACACTCTGTCTGATACAGTCCAATGTCCTTTGATCGATTTTGATCTCTCTGTATCCATTATAATTGCTCCTCCTCGCTGTTGTTTCTCTCCACCAGAATAATAATCTATATAGAATAATCTATATTCCTCAGATGTTATAATGTCCATTCCTGTCCATCTGGTCTCACGTATACCTAACAGGTTAATATTTAGTCTTCTAATTTCATTCTTAATGTTATCAAATTGTCCATCCCCACTCATAGTTCTTACATTCTAAGTTCCTACTTTCAATGTTGATCTTCTTTTGCACTTAGTTACCTGATGACGGTCTGGAGTCTCCTGGTGCACATGACTACCCCTACCTGGCGAGGCTGCTCCTATGGAGCACCCATTTGTGCCTTTTTGTCTGATTATCGATGAAATTTCAGTACATGATATTCTTGATGTCTGTAAAGAAGGTAGTTTGCCGTTGTTCTCCTTCATGTAGTGGCCATACTGGTCGATGACCGTAGCCATTGTCTCCCCCCAAAAAAAGAGATCATCTGCCTATCGTCGTGAAGCTGGAAACCATAACCTACAACTATCTGTTGGCTGCTCTTCATCTTCATCCACCACCTGCAGCCATGGCTTCACGTAAACCTGATCTGATACTCCACCTATATCGAAACAAATTATATTATATTGTAATTTCTGTTCCAGATACATTGCTTAATATAATTTTTAAAGTATTTTCCTTTCTTTCTTGAAACTGCCTGAAAGTTTAGAGGACTATTCTGTCAATGCATTGAGGCACACTAGGTATATGGTGACATCCCCATATGTTTACAAACCAGTCAAAACTCAATGGATGTGATGGTTATAATAATGTCCGCCGCCTTGACTTTCCATAACATTTCACGAGTACCTACTTAAAGCGGGACGACCTGCAAGTCCAGGTCATTCAATAAGAATGTCTGCCTCGAAGGGGATTCGAGCACATAATACCCGGACCTGCTGGCAAGCATGTTTTTCTGGTAGCAAATACTTAAACTTTGTTGATTTCACAACTTATGCAGTATATGTGCCTATTTTTCGTGTTGAGTTGAGTTGAGTTGAGTTGAGCTAAGAACCGACATCACTGCACTCAGGACATTCCCATAGGCTCTCCATCCCCTCGTTCAACAGCCACGAAAAGTCGCAATACTAATCGTTCCCACCGCTATCTGATTGAAAGTTCTCCTGGTCTTCCTTCTCAGTTTTGAGATTCTACCAGAACCCCTGCCAATCCGCGCAATCTCATCCTTTCCACATACAGGTTCTCAATCTGTTCCTCCACCTTCTCCTCCTGGTCCCACAGGCGCACGACCCCCTCTCCCTTTTCCATAGGAAATCTACCACCAAGAGGCGCATTCCCTGCCAGCCTATCATCCTGTACATTCCTCCGCACTTCCGCATGGCCAGGGCAAAATATCCATACAATTCTCACAAACTGTCAACTCTGAAGCGAGGTGAGCCATTCGTCACGACACATTTCTTTCTCCACTTTACTAAGCATACTCCTTGAGTCCGTGATGAAGATAATGTGTGTTTCAGTTGTCTCCTCTAACCAACGGAATGTTGCTGTGACTGCTTCCACCTCTATTCTCATGCTGGAGGTCATAGCCTCATATGCCGTACTTTCCCTTTTCAAGAATCGTCCCTTAGCCTTCGCAATGAAATCCCAATCACTCAGTCTGTTTCTCACTACTGACCGATCAGTATAGATCACTATGTCACATGGATGTGTATTACTCTGGATCAGTTGCGGCACCTCAAACTCTGTGTGGCCCTGGCCCGCTGCTCATTCTTTGCACTCACTCTGTCGGCACTTCAAACCACTCTTTTTCATGATTGATTATCTAGAGATCACACTCCTGAGTTATAGATATTTCTGCCTGTGCCATACAGGATCTGCTTTATCTTAGTCTATGGCCCTTGACCATATCCATGGAATCATGCAGGGGTGATCCTTATCTGCAGCAACTCTCAGGTACCATTTGGCCTGAAGGACCCTATGCCTATCCGCTATTATTGGTAGCGCCATGATATGCCTCATGTATATAAAAGGGGCGTTTATTTGAAATCCGTTCGTGCCGCACCGCGCGTAATTGCGTACGTTGAACATGATCATGTCATAGTCATGTGATAAGTACTGACCAATGAATACTTGCTTATCGTTCCATGATGCATAGGTTCTGTTTCTGACTGTTGAGAAAATGACCGGGTTGATCCAAAATCCGCCCAAAGAAGCCCAAAGAGTGGTGATTCAGTTTCTTTCATTTGAAGGATGTCGACCAGTGGACATTAATTGAAGAATGCAGGCAGCGTACGGTAACAAATATGTGTCGAGGGCAACAGTGACAGACTGGGCACGAATGTTTCGGAAAGGACGTCAGTTCACAACAGATCTTCGACGGCCGGGTCAAGCGCATATTATTGCAACAGAAAAAAAACCATCGCTATAATTGATGCAGCATACAGATGAACCGTCGTCGAAGCATACGTTCGCTAGCGAAATAATTTGATGTGTCAATCGGAACAATTCAAAAGGTCGTTCGTAAGAAACTGCAATATCGTAAGGTGTGTTCACAGTGGGTACGGATGTTGACCGACCACCAAAAAGAAGAACGCATGAGATGGTGTTTGAACCACTTGCTGCGTTGCAGAGTGGAGGGTGATGCATTTATCTTCCGCATAGTGACAGGCAATGAGTCATGGTGTCACCACTTTGAGCAGAGCGGCAAAAGAGAGCATGCAATGGAAGCATACTGGATCACCAAAAGCCAAACAATTCAAGTTACAGGTTTCCGCTGGTAAGGTTATTCTGAGCGCATTTTTTTATTTACCATTGTTAGCCGACTTTAAAGAACCTGGTGTCAACATCAACTCTACCCACTAGCCTACCTGGAAACACTAAACAAGCTGCAAAAAGCCATCAAGAATAAACGACCCGGCATGCTTTCCCGCGGTGTGATTTTGTTGCACGTCCGCATGTCGCACAGTCGCAAAGATTATGCAGGAAGCATTAGCAAGGAAGAAGTGGAAAATTCTGCACATCCAGCCTATAGTCCTGATTTATCACCATGTGATTGTCATTTGTTCGGACCTCTAAAAAAAAGCAAAAAGCTCTCAAGGGGCAACGATTTCACACAGATGCAGACATAATGAAAGCGGTAAATACTTGGTTCAGTGAGCAGTCACAATCCTTTTTTGCGGACGACATTCGCCGCCTACCTAAGCAAGGGGATGCTTGCCTGAATGCCTATAGCCACTTCTTCTGACCAACTCATGGTGCATATTTCATTCAAAATGAATGGTTTGCTTAATTCTACCACACCTGTTAATGTTTCTTTCATGCTTTTGAAATAAAGCCGTTGGAACGGGTTTCAAATGAACGTCCCTAATAAATGCTGTGTCCTTTGTGCACCCCAGTATCACCCGCATGGCTGCATTTTGTATGCGTTTCAACCTTTCAAGCTGGATCTTTGATACTGTCAGGAGCCCTAAACCATACTCAATGACAGAAATTATTAACTGCTGAAATAGCCTGTAAACATCCCCTGCTCTAGTCCGGTTGCTGCCATCGCCCTCAAAGCATTAAGTCCCCTACCAGCCTTTACCACCAAAGTCTCCACATGATCTTTAAGAGACATACACCTGTCGAAGGTGTTACTCAAGTACTTCAATTTACTCTCTCTACTAAGAGGACATCCACTCAATATAATACATGGGACATCTGTCTTCACAATCCGGTTATCCAGAGAGTACCACACAACCGATGCCTTGTCTGGGTTTATATCGGTCCCTGCGTCCCTGCATCACCCTGCCACAATGTTCACTACCACCTGTAAGTCTTCCGCCAAACTGACCCTGCCTCTACTCTGTCTGTACACCAGCATACCATCTGCAAATGTCAAGATTTTACCAACACCTGGTGTCTCAAAATATTAAGACAAATAGCTGCGACTTTGCTTGTGTAGACATTAAATAGCACTGGGGGAATGGTAGATCCCTGTGGCAACCCAGATATAATCGTACAGGGATTAAACGTTCAGGAACCCATTTGCAGTGCAACCTTACGCTCATAAAGGGCTGCCACAACCCATCTGACAAGGCAAGGGCAAATCTTCATGCACAGTAGAGTGTATATCAACCGATCATACCTAACCCTGTTATATGCATCGGCCAGGTCAAGAGCTACCGCCACTGTCTCTTGTTTATCCTGGAAGCCCTCGTAGACATCAAATGTAAAAGAAGCCGTATTGGCCCAGGTTTCCCTCCCAGGCCGGAAAGTCCCGAGCCCTTTGGGAAAGCAGATTACGACTTTACAAATGTCGCTGGAGCTTGCTGGCTACTATCTTTTCGAGGACTTTGCCAAATGTGTTTTGCAGGGTTATGATTCGGTATCCATTAAGTCTGGAGTGATCCTTACCTGGCTCTGTTAGTGGTACCAGGTAGCTGTGTAGCGAATCCCGGGGTATCTCCGCCGATTCATGGGTATATCTCATCCCGTATGAGGCCTGACACTGTGTCTTTAGCCCACCTCAGTACCCGTCTAATATCCTCCACAATAATCTCACAGACCTCCTTCCTAGTGACCGGTGTCAAGGCTTCTCTGACCATATCTCTAATAGCTCTATCGGTGAGGTGGTCAAGCCGTCTGACTCGGGCTCCTAAGGTTGTGGGTTCGATTCCGGACCGCGTCCTTCAGTTAACGAGTGCATTTTTTCGGAAACCCCTGAGGGTTGTCGCTGCAGATACAGATTTTGTGCTTTGTGCGACGCCTTCCGCGCTGCAGAAAGACACTGAGCCTTATGGGATTTTTAAAAATCCCGGTGCCATGAAGTCGTTCCTGTCGACTTTTAAGCGACTTTTATTTAAGCTTTATCTTGCTGAACTGTATGTTTTAAAAATCGTGCAAGAAAAGCCTCCCTACTTTTCGAATGCTTTTTGGCGTCTTGCAACATGGAATAACATGTCAAACCTGAATTCTATTTTTCAACTTTTACACTGTTATTAATTAATATTATTTGTTATTTTTGCCTCTGCAGGAAATATTCTGAACATGAAAAGAAAACAGCTTTACAAATCGCAAAAAATGCCAATGCCTGCGGCGTGCAAAGACAAGTCCACTGCTATTTTGAAACATTTGAACAACAAGATGTTGGCTCCTTACAAGTCTGCTCCCTGATTAATCTGATACTGCAACTTACTTAATTTACACAAGATATGCACTCCACTACTAGAAAAAAGATGTTACAATACTGTACATTTTCCAGCACAAACGTAAACTGTTATTGTAAATAAACACGACATTTGCCACTGTAGATGTGTGTAAATGTATAAATGACTAATTTTATGATAAATACACTTTCAGTGCAATTGAATTGTATGGATTTTGCGGAGTACTTTATGTTTTTGAGTCTTTATCTAATGTGGTAAAACACGCCAACTGTTATCCCTGAAAGAGATAGGCATACAACTCCAGGAGCCTGGCTGTGTGTTTAAAACCATCCATTTGTTGCAGACATGTTCAGCATAAGCGGAACGAGGATAACTATTTTGGCCTACACTAACTCTATTTGAGGACAAACTTCATGGATGTGTCTACAAGCCTAAATTGACAGTTGTTTACTTTGCATTTATTCACATTGACGTCTCAAGATATACAAAGAAGACGAGGAAATCATCCAGTTGGATTCATGGCAGGGAGTGCATATGGTTATTCCATAGATTATAAATCATTTCTGATAAATTTAGAGTTACACAGAAAACATTTGACAAGACAACATACGCATTATTAACACATTAGTAGCAAGAAAGACAGAGTGTAGAGAACATTCTAGAGTTGCCACAAAACCTAGAATCATGTATGATTACACATGTTTTGAAGATTGTCAAAAGTCAAGAACAAACATCAAAGCACTAGTAAAGTTAACAATGGTTTCATTAGTGTGATCGTGACATTTTTATTTTATCCATCCATCCATCATGTGCCATGCCGGTAAGCGTGGGCGGTCATGTTCTGCCATCTCACTCGATCACCAGAGTCATGGATCAGCTCCGTGTTTCTGTCTCGACCATGCCACAAGGCCAAGCCATCCAGGTACTTGCTTCTAGGTCTTCCCCTTGGTCTGTTCCCCTCGATCTTACCAGTTGTCACCAAATTCTCCAATCCATTTCTTCTCATAACATGCCCAAAGAATTTTGACTGTCTACGTCTAATTTCTCTAATCAATTTACGATCTTCATTTGTTTCTTGAAGGACTTGTTCATTGGTCTTTCTGACTGTCCATGGTATTCTTTGCATTTTCCTCAGAAACCACATCTCTACAGCCATCAGATGTTTTTCAGCCTGACTGCTCATTGTCCACGCTTCACATCCATATAAAAGTACAGGTTCTATGTAGCATCTCAACACTCTTTTTCTCGTTTCAATTGACATCTTTTTATTGGTCAATATGTTTTTCATCTTGCTAAAGGCTACTTTTGCCATGGCGATGCTTGTTCTAATCTCTTCAAGGCATCTCCCATCAGATGTTATTACTGTTCCGAGATAATTGTACCTACTCACTTGTTGAAGAATATTCCCATTTACTTGTATATTACATTGTGGTATTACGTCCTTCCTAGTGACGACCATAATCTGTGTCTTTTTACAATTTAATTCTAACCCTAGTTGTTCACTGTGTGTAACAATCGCATCTACTAAATTTTATTTTATAGACAAGTAAATAATACGGACTGAAGATGAATATATATATATATATATATATATATATATATATATATATATATATATATATATATATATATATATATATATATATATATATATATATATATATATACACACACGAGAATAAGTAAGACGAGACATAATTATTCTAGCTAGTGGTCGTCTTCACTATCAACGTGTGTAGTTTATATCGCTTGATTCCACTGTTACAAGTTTCGTAAAGTTCATCTTTCGTAGTTTGATCTTTCATAAGTTTTAATAAATATTACAGTTCAACAAAAGTATTTGCTTTGTTTTAAATCTTCTTGTTGTGCTAGTTTTCTACGTCTTCATTTTCTTCCTTCTCCTCTTCGTCTTCATGCGGTGGTCTATCGGCGATGATGGCATTCGCATTAACCATATTGAATGGACAACTCTGCTCTGCTTACAAATGACACGAATTTTTTTCAATAGATTCTGATTTCTTTATATAAGATGGTAATTGAAATCAATTGAAAAATGAAATTTAGTATGATGGAAGGACACGCCTTTTCTGTATAAATTGATGTTATGTATTTTAACGGATATTTTAAACAGGTGGTTACGGGGTTGTCCACTGCCTGTAAAAGTGGCTGCTGGAATGTTCAACCCACAGACACTTGTCTGCCGGTGACACACACACCAAGGTCTACGTCAGATCACTGTCTTGGGGGAGGTTGTCTAAAAAATCCGTCGCAACAGTGCAGAGGGAACAAACTTATTCTTCCTCTAGGCAGATACTAGAGACTACAAAAATATCAGTATAAGTCTAACACACAAATGTAGACTACAAAGTATATAAACATGGAAAATTTGAATACTAACTAAGCAAGGCAAGAAGAATGTAAATAAACAAAACAGTCAATAGCAATAAGAGGAATAAATTAATAGAAAAACTAATCAATATAATATTATTACAATTGAAAAGATGTAGAGTACACATACATATAGCAGCTAGAAGTTAGACTTATAATCCTAAGATACGTATTACTAAACCAAACATGGAAAAGCCATAATATAATATACTAGTATACACAGAATTGGTATCATACGTGACAATTATATTTTGTTGTCACTTCATAAACTATTACACAATGTCATTAAATAAATGGAGAGAACGAATATTGAACATAAGCAAATTGACAATAGAGTTAATGAATATAAAAGGATATATATATATATATATATACATAATAACATATATATGTCATATAAGATAGAATGAATATAAAGAATAAAAGGATATAAACAACTCGTGAACAATCACCAGTGAAAACGTAAAAGACTGGAAATATGCATCGAAGGAGCATACCCCATAAAGCAAACCAGAGAAAAATACAAAAGTCATACACCAAAAGCTAATCGAATGGTAATAAGGGTCACATACCAATATGCAAGAAAGAACCTAAGCGAGAGTGAGATTTTCGAGACAAACACGTACCTTCGACTAGATCGTAATGGCTTGTGGAAGGGTGTAAAAAGCTCATGCAAATGCATGAATGAGAAACTGCATGAGGATGCCCGATGGGCATTGGATCTCATAGCAGGTAGTCAGCTCTCTGAAGACAAAGGAGGCTGAGTCTTCACGACATCCAGGTGTGGTGGGGTGTGTAAGTTCGTGGCCGACATATATTTGTTTTCCTTTTGTGTTGTGTATTGGAATATCCAGCCTTATTCAAGTTCATATGTAATTGCAATATGTATGTGTGAATGAGCTTGAGAGTATTGACTAAATAAGATGACCAGGCAGTACCGCTTTTCGTCTCATGTCAATATAAAAGAAACATAATATACTGATATAATGTTTCAACATAAAATGGAAGGGGGCATATTGCCATGTTCCGAAAAGCTGATAAGAGTTAACTGATGGTAAAGAGACAGACTAGCAAGAATACACACAGTTTACGAGTAAATAATGAACTGTGTTAACTAAAAGGACAATGTAGGAGAGACGTGGCATGAAAACTAATCAAGTCACGGGCTAAAGATTACTTCGTGAATAAGACGACTTTGAGAGAAGGAAGCCGAGAAAGGTCAGTCAGCCGGGAAGCTTCGTAGCGGAAACATCTTTGCTTCAGCACGAAACTTGATGAGAAGATATGTGATAGAAGGGTGACACAATGTAACTGATATTTTCTGGACAGAATGTCGAATATAGTATACTAACTGACAAAGTATCAACATGAAGGGACAAGTGACGTTCAAACCAAAGCAACCGAAAGTCCTGTTCACCTGCCAACAGTCATTAAATCAGGTCAGCACTTGACCGATAGATTGTAAGACAATGTCGAACGACCACCGTCGTTGATCCAAAATCCGTCCAAAGAAGCTCAAAGAGCGGTGATTCAATTTCTTTCATTTGAAGAATATTGACCAGTGGACATTCATCGAAGAATGCAGGCAGCGTGCGGTAATAAATGTGTGTAAAAGACAACAGTGACAGACTGGGCACGAATGTTTCGGAAAGGACGTCAGTTCATGACAGATCTTCAACGACCGGGTCAAGCGCATATTGTTGCAACAGAAAAAAAAACCATCGCCAAAATTGATACAGCAGTACAGATGAACCGTTGTCGAAGCATACGTTCACTAGCGAAATAATTTGATGTGTCAACTGGGACAATTCAAAAGGTCGTTCATAAGAAACTGCAATATCGGAAGGTGTGTTCACAGTGGGTACCACGGATGTTGACCGACCACCAGAAAGAGGAACGCATGGGATGGTGTTTGAACCACTCGCTGCGTTACAGAGTGGAGCATTTCTCTTCCGCATAGTGGAGGGCGATGAAATATGGTGTCACCACTGTGAGCCGAGCAGCAAAAGAGAGAGCATGCAATGGAAGCAAGCTGGATCACCTAAAGCCAAAAAATAAATAATTAAGAAACAGGTTTCCGCTGGTAAGGTTATGCTGAGCGCATTTTTTTTACCATGAAGGGCTATTGTTGGTCAACTTTAAAGAGCCAGGTGTCTTCATCAACTCTACCCCCTACTTGCAAATATTAGACAAGCTTCAAAATGTGATCTCGAATAAACGCCCCTGCATGCTTTCCCGCGGTGTGAGTTTGTTGCACGATAATGCTCGTCCGCATGTCGCAAAGACTGTGCAGGAAGCATTAGCAGGGAAGAAGTGGGAAATTCTGAAACATCCAGCCTATAGTCCTGATTTGTCACCATGTGATTTTCATTTGTTCGGACCTCTGAATAAAGCTCTCAAGGGGCAACGATTTCACACAGACGCAGACGTAATGAACGCGGTAAACACCTAGTTCAGTGAATGCGGTAAACACTTAGTTCTGTGAGCAACCAGAATCCTTTTTTGCGGACGGCATTGCGGACGGCATTCGCCGCCTACTTAAGCAATGGGATGCTTGCTTGAATGCCTACGGCGACTTCTTGTGACCAACCTATGGTGCATAATTCATTCAAAATGAATGCTTTGTTTAATTCTATCACGCTTGTTAATGTTTCTTTCATGCTTTTGTAATAAAGCCATTGGAACGGGTTTCAAATGATATGTACATTCAACACTACTGTATGTTGCGGAAACGTGTACATTGAACAAGCAACTAGAAAGCCAAATATAGGCCTTGGTACTTGTCAACACTTTAAACAAAAATCATTAACAACATCTGTCGAGCTTTATACTTTGTTCGCTTATATTGTAATCAAGTTGTTATTTCCCTACACTTTGCATCTCTGAAGAGGATATGCAAATGACGCTTTCCTTTTCAAACAGAAACATTGCTAATTTCTTTCCGGTTTACATGGCATGTTACATGACTTGTATATTTTCGGAACATCAAAATATTTATGAAAAATTACATAATAATTATGTCTCATAGTTAGCGTGATATACTTAGTCATTAGGTCACATCTTCTTCCGTTAATAAGTCGTTGCTATGCACTTGACAGTCACGAAGAGTCAATTAGTTACGATTCTATAGAATATTAACATGGAAACGTATAATAAAACATTCAGATACCATCTTTGTAAGGACAGTACTTGTCTCAGAAGCATCTGAAATACTAGTTAGAAATAGTTAGTTAGATGTATATCCTTTACAGGACGTCACTGTCAATACCAGCAGTTTTGCTATTGTGACTTATTGGCAAGTTTACGTACAGTAGTTTATCATTGCTTTCTAAATTACCGGCATCCATACCATTTGGTAAAAACCCAACGCAAGACAACCTGCTGCCAAATCGCCCACAGCTGTGTTTCGAACGCTGGTAAGGGGCATCACGAACTTCGTCCTTAACACCTTCGCCACAGAGCTGGCTAGAAATAGTTACATTTTATTTATTTATTGATTTATTTATATATTTATTTATTTATTTATTTATTTATATATTTATTTATTTATTAATTTTTATAATTGTGCAATCTGTTTATTGGACATCAAAAGACTGCCATATGTTGCTCTAAGACTTTAACTGAGGTCTTTACCATTTATCTGCAGGAATTATGAACTATCTCTATGTTTAAAGATCAACTATTCCTAATGTCAGATTGTATGAAGCTATTTCGCACAGCTAAAATGTGATTACTAGATATGCAATCCAACCCCACTTGTCCACATCCCAAGTACCACTCAAGCTGCAGGGCGTGACCTGGTGGTAACACATGGTACTAATTCTTAAAGTCACTCTACCGTCGGTGCCTGTGAAGTAGGATTAGTGAACGCAGTTTAACAATCCCGACATGCCTGGTTCGAAGTCAGCCGTAGCTGAATTGAGAGCGGATCACTTTGCGTTGATATTTCACAATGGTGTGTATTGCTGGCAATAACAAACTACTGAACTTAATATTGCACTGACAATCACAAACATCCAATACATGCCGGGGTTGATTGGGACGTCCTGTAAAGGCCAAACGGGTGGCCGGATAGGGATATCCCCTATCAAATGAGAAGTAAGGTACCTCCTTATATAATAGCAGCAAATTATTCGAACACTATCTCAGTACGGATTACCTCCCCCCCCCCCCCCCCCCCCCCCCTTAATAATAATAATAATAATAATAATAATAATAATAAAACCTTAGTATAACAGCCTGTCCCAGTATATTCCACATATATAACAACAAGAAGTGCCACACCATTATTTAATACTACTGAGTCGTGCAGTATTGATTTTTCCATTTTCCCCATGCCTTTATAATGCATATCTTTTATATTGTTGATATTCTCAGTTGCCGGCTCCAGGGCTAGAGGCTTGTGAACGTAGTTAGTGAGCCGGGTACCAGGCGTTCGATGTTCAGCTGCGACCGATTTGTGCAGCAGACCGTGTTGCGTTGTGTTATAACGTGCTGGTATGGGAACCGGTCGTTCAGAAAGCAATGGCAAACTACTGAACGTAACACTTGCCTAGTTACATCAATAGCAGCTGAAAAATGCTGGTGTTGACTGCAACGTCCAGTAAGGGATACGCAACATTTTTTTTTTGGGGGGGGGGGGTGGTTCTCAGTTAGCCTTGAATGATGTGTGAATGAAATAATGTATGAAAAAGAGTGATAGAAGGGCAGAATTTTAGACGGGCCTGCGTGCCCAATTATTAACCCTTTGGAAATAAAGTTTGTTCGTTCGTTCGTTAGTTCAGTCGCTAGCGTACGGGACACCCTTGGGCAACTTCACGTGGAGTACTCGTTTAGCCCCCGATCAGGGTTAAGTTAAGCCATGTGTGTCGGTGGTGAATGAAGTTGAAGATCTGCCGACAGATAGTTGTAGGTTATGATCTCCAATTTCATGACGGTAGGCAGCGGATCTCTTTTTGGAGACAATGACTACGGTTAACGACCAGTATGGTCACTGCTAAGAAGGAAAGCAATGGCAAACTATCTTCTTTTCAGATGCCTAGATAGTCACGTTTCGTTTAACAGAGAATCAGTAGAACGCGTAAATAGGTTATCCATAGAAACAGCAGAGCCCGCTAGAGGTAGTCATCTGCACCTGGTGTCTCTAAACCGTCAGCAAGCGACTGAGTGGTAAAGATTAACAACATTTAAAATGGAAGAGTGGAACGTTAGAACTATAAGTTGGAATGGCAAATTGGACAATATGAAGCAAGAAAAATGAGAAGACTGAATATTAACATTTTATGTTTAGGTATATGTGAGATCAGATGGAAAGGAATGGGCATGATAACATCCGAGGAATATAACAAAACTCATTCTGGTGGAGAGAAAACAACAACGAGGGATAGCTCCTGTAATGGATCTGGAGAGATCAAAATCTACCAAAGGATATTTGACTGTGTCAGACAGAATATTAATTCTAAAACTAAATGGCAGACCTTTTTATCTCAACATCATAAACGTTTAAGCACCAACTACAGACAGCAGTGATGAGAGCCTCGATGAATTTTATAATGATTTGGAGAATGCCTTCTAGAAATGCAAGTAGTGAGAATTACAAATCATAATGGGTGACTTGTACAATCCAGTTGTTGTACAATGGACAAAAAGGCATAATATGATTATTGGAAACACCTGGTATCAACAAGATTCAAGGAGATAATGGACATGGAGGAGACCTGACCATAAAATCAGAAATCAGATTGATTACAAACTCATCAACAGAAGATTTCTATATGCATTAACAGATGCAAAAACTATATCAAGCGCAGACTTCTACAGCGACCATAGATTATTAATAAGTAATATATATATATATATATATATATATATATATATATATATATATATATATATATATATATATATATATATATATATATATATATATATATATATATATGACTGTCACCTTGCCGTCTTGACAGACGATAGTTTGTGAAATGGAGTTATAACTCTCCCATAACCTGGGCTGAATTTACAGACACTGTGTTGCCCATGCAGCATGATCCCTCTCTCGGCCTGTCTAGTTTACTCCAGAGGAAAGGTAACACCAATACAGCTGGAACAAGACAAGCTGCAGAAGCTGCCGGATTAGCAAATCAATGCTCTAACTGTCCGCCTATCTGAGTTTCGATCCTAGACCAGTTGCCAACCAAGGCTTAGGGCCTGGTATGCCCTGCCATGACATTTAGTCTTTAAGTTGCATTTCCTCGCACTAGGATAAGGCTTGTACCATCCCAATTGCGCTCCTCCAATATGTTTGTGTGTGTGTGGATATATATATATATATATATATATATATATATAATATATATATATATATATATATATATATATATATATATATATATATATATATATAATTATAGAAAGTCAAATATACACAAAGAAACACACAGTTTGATCTACGTGTAATAAAGAGTGAGGAGGTAAAAAGATACGTAAAGGTAAAGAACGGAATTCTATCTCACGATAGCCAATGAACAATTGAAAATATTAAAGAAATTAGTCAGCCAAGCTGATGCAAAATTGATGTTGTTGGAAGATAAGAAACAGATGACTAAAGACATCTTAAAACTAATGGGAATAAGAAAAAATAACAGAAATAACCATGAAAAATATGAAGAGATTCACAAGAAAATTACGACATTGTTCAAACAGGCAAAAGAAGGACGACTTGAGGAAAATTGCAATACAACACCCAAAGTACCAAATTAATGCACAAAAGAATTCATGACAAGTCTTAGAAAAGAACACACACATGAGCGAGTTGCCTAATTTCCGAAGATGGAAAATCATAATAGTTAAAGATCAAATTTTAAAGATCAAAATTATCAGATTATGTGAAAGATCTTTATAATGATACAAGAGCATTATAGTATTCTGATTAATCATGAAGGTCCATACATTTTGAAGATGGACGTTCAGAATACTCTTTACAATACGAAAACTGGCAAAACCTAGGGTGCAGACAACGTCACAATAGAAATTATCAATGCCTTAGAAAAATATTGAGTAGGCAATGTCACCAAACTACTGAACACAATATACCATCTTGGAGATATACATCCTGCATTATGTAATTCTATCTGTATTGCAGTGTCAAAGAAATCAGGAGCCTTAAAATAGAACAATTAGCATAATGAGTCACATCACGAGGATTTTACTAAGAATCATCATATATTTAGCTAAGAATAATCTTTTCAGGAAGACAATACAATCCGAAATAGATGAAGAACAATGTTAGTTCGTAGAAGGTAAGGGCACAGTAAATGCTATATATTTGCTGAGAACATTACTAATTAATAAATAAAGAATGCGGAGTAAACAATGTTCGCTGTGATTTGGAGATATAATTATGTGTTTCTTGAGTGTTTTATACGATCAATCTGTTCAAATAAGGACGACAAGTCCAAGCAAACCAGTGGGGGATTTATTTGTTCATGTACTATCGCTCAAGATTTATGGAGGAAATTGAAAGAGAAGCGTGACTCAATAAACGCACACACCGGAAATACACCGAATAAGTGAATAACAACAGCTAAAGTACGAAACATACATTATGGAATGTTAGTTGATTGGGGGATAAAGAACCAGCTCTCGTAGAGTTTATGAATAAATCACATTTTCAAATATTAGGACTCGCAGATACAATGAAAAAGGGACAGAATACAAAACGAACACGAAAATTACATTCTATAGTGTTTTTTTTTTGTTTTTTTGCCCCAATATAAACATCCATATCTCAGTTACCACTGAGGGAAAATTATGAGATTTAGCATATAACCTTATCATTATGTCCACCCAACAAAAAATTTTTTGTTCTGGAGATTGTACAGTAAATTTCACTGTTTGTTTATATGCGGTATATACTTTACGACTTAAAGATTAAGTCCATCATTTTAAAAGTATTACAGCTTCACCAAGACACATCCGCGCTTTTTTGAAATTGTCTCCTGATTTTCGTTTTGGCACAGACTGCGTGGAGTTAAATGGGTTTGTTCAGAGATGTCTATTATGTGGGTTCTTTCATGAAACGTGATTATATAAACTAGCTGACACGGCCCGGCTTCGCCCACCTCCTGGCGGGGATCTATCTATCTATCTATCTATCTATCTATCTATCTATCTATCTATCTATCTATCTATCTATCTATCTATCTATCTATCTATCTATCTATCTATCTATCTATCTATCTATCTATCTATCTATCTATCTATCTATCTATCTATCTATCTATCTATCTATCTATCTATCTATCTATCTATCTATCTATCTATCTATCTATCTGTCTATCTATCTATCTATCTATCTATCTATCTATCTATCTATCTATCTATCTATCTATCTATCTATCTATCTATCTATCTATCTATCTATCTATCTATCTATCTATCTATCTATCTATCTATCTATCTATCTATCTACCAGTCCGCGCTATTAAATATTGATAAAAGTTACTGGAAAAAATGTGAGGACCATGTGTTGAAAGAGGAAGAGGACTATTGGAGAAAGGATGGATTGAATTTTATACAACCGAGAGCAGACCTTAATCCGCGTGCACGCTTACTGGGATATTTTGCTCCAACTATTCAGACGAATTGCAGGCCCTAAACATTACAGCATCAGCACAATGTCAATGGCAACAGTTTGTATTCCACAGTGATGAATTTTCAATTCCGCAAGCCCTCAGCGGTGACAAACAACTGTATTGAAAAAAAAAAAAAACACACACACACACACACACACACACACACTAAATGCATTGAATACCAACAGAAGAGTAATATTGCAGTGGAAACTGACATATTGTGGCATAACAAGAAACGTGAGAGCAAACACGTTGTCAAATTAGGGGACAACACACGTGCATACGAATCAATCTATAAACTTCAATGAAAAGAGGACCAACATTTTGGTCGTTAAGAAGAAAGCCCACTACAGAGACACTGACAACTATTTTCATAGTGCAAAACAGGTAATCATGTTCCGTCTCTGAACGGTAAACAGCAGAGTAGACAATCTTTCACGAAGACTCAAAGCGGGTCTGTCACCCATGTGTACGTGTGAACAAACTACACAGACAGCTGAACAGATCCTTAAAAATGGAAACATGATGACTAAATTGCGGTATCATTTCTGGTCACTCCATACGCACATTAACGCACAGCTATTTGGAAGCTTTCACGAACTCAATATAAAAAGCTAACATGAATACTTGTGTACACTTTATTAACCAGCAGCTGAAGAAACAAGAAGGAAATGAAAAATAAGGTAAGAAATATATTCCTTCTACTTTCCTGTTAATTTACAAATTATTTACCCCATGCCTCTGTAAATTCTCTGTCTTTACTAATATTACACATTGCACCCCTCTCTGGATTCTCCGTGGTGAAGTGGTCAAGCCGTCTGACTCGGGCTCCGAAGGTTGTATGTTCGATTCCGGGCCGCGTCCTTCATTTCACGAGTGCATTTTTTCGGAGACTCCCGAGGGTCGTCGCTGGAGCTACGGAGTTCGTGCTTTGTGCGACGCTTTCCGCGCTGCGGAAAGAAACTGAGCCATATGGGATAAAAACCCGGTGCAATGCAGCCGACCCTGTCGACTTTTAAGCTAAATCTTTCATTGCACCCACTCCCATACGAATCCGGATACGCCTTGTGTGTCATCTGAATTGGCGGGGCTTCCATTACTGTAAACATAAATTTGTTAGCGAGAAATCACTAGTTGTTCAGCAAAACATCAAAGAAATGTCGCCGCTTTCGTTGATTTAAGTTGTTTTTGGACCTACCAAAGACATATTCCTTGGGTGGGGGTAAATATAAGACGGCTGGAAAAATTTCATAACGATGCAACAGACAGTTTTCAAAATAATTGATCGTGAATGAAGGCATTCTTTGTGGGACATACTATAATATGGAGTGGTGTCGAGCAGCGAGCAAAGGTTAAACATGGAGTGGGTTATTTATTACATCCCCAAAAAGCGAAAGCCATTATCAACACTAAATTTATTTTAGCAATAACAATACAAATACAAATCAAAGAGGGCAACTAACTAACTAACTTACAGCGATAAAGGCAAAGACGATTTCTTTACAACCTTGCAGACGCGTTAAACAATGTCAGTGTTGCAGATGAACTTATTGTGATGGGTGATGGGAGGTGTAGCATAAGAAGAGCACCGTGGGATGAATGCTTGGTGTCATTCAGCGACGCAGAGACAGAATGTAATAGCAATTGTGAACACCTATTGAACATATGCTCCGACCAAGGACTAATAGTACGTTTTATATCATGTTTTCCAACATCGTCATAGCCACATCAAAACGTGGTAAAAATGGAATAACATAGATTAAGCTTCTCAATTTGACTTTATTCTACTTAGGAAATCAGATAGAAGACTACTTGTGGATTCAAGAGCACTCCCGAATACAGACATTGATACTGGCCACAAACCAGTCATAATAAAATAAAGAATTCAATATGCAGGAAAATAAGAAACAAAAAGGTAACAACAGATGCCACCTTTTATAGGAGGCTTCAGGAAAATACGGGTAAAGACGAAGTCAAACAAGACATCACAAAGCTACACAAGAACATCCATGATGATTACTCAAGTGTGTATAAGGAATTGTCAATTTTAAGGCTGCCATGCTCGACACACTGAAAAATAAATGTGGAACCAAGAAAGTAGGGCAAGACAAAAGATTAAGAACAGCTTGGTGGAACAACGATGTTAAACATAGCGTATTCAGAAAGAAAATAGCCTTTAAAAATGGATCACAACTAAATCTGAACAAGACTATGTTACTTACAGAATAGCACAACGAAATGCCAAACGAAAATTTAGAGCATCAAAAGATGAATCTTGGAGAATATACGGTGAACAGATGGCGACTCTTAGCAAAGACTGCCCAAGAGAATTTTATAAATGTGTAAATACAAATTATAAACAGAGATGCATGCTACAACCCAACGACCATCATAAACAGCAAAAGCGGTAAACCATTATTTCATTCACAACAAAGACTAGCAAGGTGGGCAGAATATATTCAAGAACTACATAACCTCACACATAGTAGCATAGAAGACCTAACTTTTGTGCATGAAAGCTGTGGACAACAAGAACCAAACTTAATCCCTGCAGACGCCAAAATCAGTTATACAAAAACAAATCCTAAAATTAAAGCACCGAGTCCGGATGGAATAACCGCAGAACCTATTCAGGCATGTGGAACAAAAGGAGTTGTCACGGCTGACACGAATTTTTCATATAGCATGGGAAGACAGAAAATTCCCAGCGATTGGCAACAGGCAGTAATAGTACCAATATGGAAAGAAGAAAGGCAACATGAGAGAGTGCGAACCATACAGAAGTATATCGCTTATGAAGGTCATCATATAGGGAACATTTACGCAACATTATTGGGACAAAGAGCTAGAACTATAGTTGAACAACAGTTAAGCAAAGTACAGTTTGGTTTCAGGAAAGGCAAAAGTTGCACTGATGTATGACATAAGCCTGGGTCATTGACAATGAGGTGAGTGACCGGGCATGAGAAAGAATGGTGATGAAAGTGAGAGACAGTAAAGTGACTGACCTGGCTATGAGAAAACAGCCAGTCCTGAGAAATAAAATAGTGAGGGTAGAGAAAAACCCCTAGGGTGGATGGGGCGAGAGATAGGGTATTTGTGTGTTGAAGTCAAGGGACTTCGGGGGAGTTGAGTTTTAGATACCGAAGGAGTCGGTAGTCCACGGAGAACTGTGTTGTGTGATTCCCCGAGCTGTGAAGGCAGTCCTAAAACCCAGAGTGGGTTACATAGTGAGCAGAGGCTCCGACCCAGTGGGTGGGTCGTATTGTGGGAGATCCAGCCGTGGATAGTAGCTGGACTAAATGTCTTGTGAATTTGAGATTCAGCAGGCCGTGAGAAGCAGGTGATGTGTGTTGGTTAAATTGTGAGGAGGATATTTATATTCTATGGATTACATTATTTCTGGATGTATAAACATGTTCCGTCTGTCCGTCTTATTTCTGGAATAAATGATTATGTGCGCCAACTCAATCTTGTTTCATGACTGGTGAAGGTGCACTTCTGGGGTGAGTTGGATTAAGAGACAGTTAGATAGCTCAATTGACACACCATGAACATCGTTACCTAGACAACGACCATCACACGACAATATCACGCAAAGATCATCAAGAACATTGAACTTATCATCAAGAACGACGTGTGACATCTGGGTGCTCGTCGCTTGGTAAAGAGTTTCTCACAGTACTGACAGCTACATTCGGTTAAGGAACACCGTGCAGTATTGAGTTATCTGAGAGCTCGTCCGATCAAGAAACCCATTGCATTATAGACATTGGTGTCATTCTGAGATATTTGTGGGCTCTTCGCTGAGAGAGGAGTTATTATCTGTGACTTCGTTCCATCAAACTAGTCAGCGCGCGGAGAAAATACGCGGCAGAAATCACAAGCGAACAGTCAGTTCACGTCAAGTTCACTACAGGTGAATTGGATACCAACCATATCGCTGAAGCGAGCAGGGGTGTCAGAGAATTAACGCAGCACAGATCAACCGGGACAGTCGACTACGGTGACAGGACAGGATTGAAGACAGCGAGCAATTTCGTCGCAACATCCTGTGCGTGGTGAGAATTTTGTGTGTGTGTGCTAAGGCAACGCACTGGGTGGGTCACGAGTCGACAGGTGAAGAATTTTACCACAGCTAACACGACGGGGGAGGTCGGTGGAAATTGTGAGTTTCCACGGAAAAAATCGGGTCAGCGCTGTTTACGAGGACAGTGCACAGTACAGGTAAAGTACTGAGGACAGTGAACTCTCGGGAAGGAGAGTTATCATGGATGTGTAGGATACACAGAATTGACATTTGCGGATTCACCGGGAGGGGTGACAAAAGTGGGTGGAAACAGTGCCCCTACCGCCAGAGTTGGGGCGGGTTAGTGGTGTAAAGTGTATTTTCCACGGAGTTACGAGAGCAGCCGGGTGGGGCTGAGAAGGTTGACCTTAGGAGGCAAGGCTGTTTAACAGTAAGCAGTTACTGAGGAAATTTCCATGGCCTAGTGTCCGGTCATTTTACAGACAGTCAGTGTGGATTATTGTGACAAAGAAGACTGAGGTACTGACTTGAGGTTGACTGCGAAGGTCAAGGTCAGGGACAGTGGACATTTACTAAAAATTTTCCACAGGAGATCTGGATAAACAAGGTGTTTTGAAAGAAAGCCAGATTTTATGTTTCGTCTTTGTTGAACTGTTCTACTATCGTTACCATTACTCTGTCATGAGCAATCAGTGTTACAACGAAGGATGACATGTCATCACCGCACACAAGGGTGCATACAGTTGCCAAAAAGAACTGACGGTACAGGGTTATAGCACTGGGCATTTGCGGCCAATTTTTCATTTGAACTTTGTCTTTAAACGGCAATCCAGAACATTTTGGGATAATTACCATCATCTTCAATTCGTACGACAATCGAAAGAACACTTTGGATAATTACTATTTACCGTCAACGTGTCCGACAGGTGGAACTGGTGATCACAACGCGAAATTAAGTCACCACGTGAACTCAGTAACCACTCAACAAATCAATCAGTCATTTTGAAATCTAGTGTCGTAGACATTTCCAGCGGATTGCGAATAACTATTAAAACGAACAAAATAAGGACTTTTATGAGATTTCACCATTGCATTGTTGTCGGCGATTATTTTTGTTTCTCTTGCTCTCATCGTCCTAAGTATTGTTGTTGTGCGTTACGTAATTATTTGTATGTGGTCGTAATAAGTAGGATATTTTTGCATTGTTTCGCGACGTACGGGAGACAAAGCAAAGAGAAATTGTCTAGGTACACATTGTATGTTGTTGAGAGGCAGCTGACGAGTCAGTTTGTTTTGTGCGGTTGAGCATTGGGTCGTCTCGACTTTATACACGGTGTCCAAGTGTCTATCGTCAGATCTATGTACATTATTCATTTTATATTTGTTCTTTTTACTGTTTTCTTCTTTTCGTTATATTTACATATGATATTTGTTGTGGTCGGATATATGTTATTATTGTGATCTTTCGTCATGTCTGCTGTCTAGTGGTCTTTGTCAGTTTATATTTATATATTACGCGCACTGTGGGTGTCCCTACACAAGCTTGTGGTTGTTACTGTAGTTTATTTCTTTGTGATCACCGTCTCCGTGTACTTGGCTTGTGAGTCTAGCGTTGTATAGAAAACACTTAGTGTTATCATCCATTTGTTTGTATATGTATTTATATGTATGTTTAACAATATTTCCAGAAATGTTATACAACTATTTGTTAGAGATATATGCGAGGGAGGATATTTTCCCTCACTACCTAGTGCTTATAGAGTGACTGGGTGAGTACAGAGTGATATTTTTGCACTACGAATTTACGTACACAGGGAGTGCTGGTGTACTTAGGGAAGTGACACAAAGACTAACAGCAGAGTCTGTACATTTATAGTTGGCTGATTCACAGCAACGTGTCCACAAGTACAAGATGCCTACTTTAATGGATTATATTGAAGCAGGTGAAAGAATAGGCCTGAAGGGTAAAGAGTTACAGGAGTATGCCGAAGCAAAAGAACAAAAACAGACGGAAAGAGAGGTGTGGCATAATGAACGCGAGGCAAAGCGTCTACAGGAAGAGAAAGAGACACAAGTAAAACTAGCTGAAATAGAAAACAAGCGTCTACAGGAAGAGAAAAAGACACAAGTAAAACTAGCTGAAATGGAAAACAAACGTCTACAGAAAGTAAAGTTAGCTGAAATGGAAATTGAGAAAGAGAAGATCAAGTGTCAGATGCAAACTGAAATCGAGGTAAGAAAACTAGAACTATCTTCGAAAGGTCAAAGTGAGGAAAGCAGAAGACCGTCGCAGTCGTCACAGAGATTAAAACTGCCATATTTTACAGACCGGGACCAACTTGAAAATTATTTGGCCAGGTTCGAGGCATCAGCCAAAGCGTTAGGTATTCCAGAGAAAGAGTATGCGATGCGACTTGGCGAGTTTCTTACGGGTAAGGCTCTAGATACAATGTTTAATTTACCTGTGGAAGAAAGAAACAACTACACTATTTGCGTCAACGTCTCCTCACAAAGTTCCAACTCACTGAGCATGGATATAGAACAAAGTTTAGACAGTTAGTGCCAGAGACAAATCAAGATTTCACAGACTTTGTTAACACTGTAAAGAATACATTTAACAAATGGATGGAGCTCGCAGAAGTAGGGAAAGATTTTAATAAATTAGTAGATTTAGTGTTAAGAGACAAAGTATTAGCTTCATGTAATACCAATTTAGTGGCTTTCTTTGAGGAACGTAAGCCAAAGGACATAGACACAATGTCTCAGTTAGGGCAAAACTACATGACTGCACATCCTAACGTATCTATTGGGAAACTAATGAGTGAGGAAATAGTCTGTGCAGCGTACACTAAACAGGACCAGAATCCAGTCATCAGACCAAGGGCGAAAAGTGTGGATTCAGCACAGAAAGGTGAGCAGCAAGAACTTCAAGATAATGGTGTCCGATGGAAACCATTTTGGTAGAGTAGGACGGTACCCATATAGAAGAGGGAATTTCCAGAGACGTCCAAATTATGCCGGATGTTGGAATTGTGGGAGCTGGAGACACAAGGCAGCGGAGTGTGACGTGCAGCCAGCCAGTGAGCCAACAAGTAACGCAAGGAAGGAGATCATCTGTTTCAAATGTGCTAAGAAGGGGCATGTCAGCCATCAATGTAGGATGAGAGAAACAGAGCACTCAAATGCAGCGCAAGTAATTGAGACGCTGAACAATGAAGATTGTAGTGGGTGCAAACCTCTTTTTGAAAAAGACAGTCAGCCAGTCCTAATATGTGGTCATACAGTGAAAGCAGGATCAGCAGTGCATGAAGGAGGAAGTCTGAAGCTGCATCAGGGATTCGTCAATGATAGACCAGCGTTAACAATTAGGGATTCCGGATGTACGTCTATCGGAGTGAGGAAAAGTTTAATAGATCCCTCGGATTATACAGGGAAAAAGATTAGATGCATAACATTCAACGGCACAGTAGAGTTCTACCCATTAGCCATAATAACAGTAAAAACACCATATATCACTGGAAGAGTGACAGCGTGTGTTTTGGACTCACGAGTGGCTGATTTGATCATAGGAAATGTTATAGGAGTTAAAGATTGTACAGAAGAGGAAGTAGTTTATTGGGACCAAAAATATAGTGTAAGCAGTAGTGAGGTAGTTACCACAAGAGAACCTAAATTAGAGAGTATAGCTGAGGTAGAAGAGGCACTTGAAGTAGACACAGGAACTCAGGACAAGGATAGTACAGCTGAGCAGATGAGAATGGATCCCAAATATAGTGCTAGTGAATCCCAGAGACAAGATACTACCCTGAACAAATGTTCCCAAGGGTGTAGGAGAGTAGAACATAGGCAGTCAAAGAAAGGTAGATGGTGCTTCGAGAGGAAGAACAATGTTCTCACTCGCCGCTTTTCAGATAGTGGAACTGCACGTGGGCAAGGAGCAGTACCTTTAGCACACAGAGACCGATATACTAGAACAGCTCAGGATAGTGCATGTGCAGGGCACATAGGCATAAGGCGTATGCAGCAGAAAGCTAGGTGCCAGGTATATGGGCCAAGATTGAATAAAGAGTTCAGACTAAACAGAGACTCAAGTGTAACGGTGCAATATGCAGATAGGAAAGTTGAGTCAGGTCAAAAGAGTGTTCGCGACATTACTGACCCAGGGCTAGGGATAGCAAACAGATGTTGTAATTGTAGAGGTACCATGAGTCATGGGTACATGAAAGGGAGACACAGCATCGACAGGAATCAGAGGAGGGTTAATGCAAGAACAGAACCACCTGATATAGGGTCGGTACACAAATAGTATTGTGTGGTCGTGAAGTAGTAAGAGACCTGTGGGTACATAAGTATAATGCTTTCCTATGATGTATTATTATTATGTGATGTATTAGTTCATGCATTGGTACACAAGATAGAAAGTTGTTTGTATTTATGTGTGGGGAATATGGGAGTGTACTATGAGCATTTGATGTATTATTTAGGGTGGTAGCTGAAGTGAGGTGGAGCCATACTTAGGGCTACCCAGGCAATATGTCTGGGTCACATGTTTAGTAAGTTTTAGTCTCCCAATATTTGAAAACGAAGTTTTCTTTTAAGAGGGGGGTGATGACATAAGCCTGGGTCATTGACAATTGAGTTGAGTGACCGGGCATGAGAAAGAATGGAGATGAAAGTGGGAGACAGTAAAGTGACTGACCTGGCTATGAGAAAACAGCCAGTCCTGAGAAATAAAATAGTGAGGGTAGAGAAAAACCCCTAGGGTGGATGGGGCGAGAGATAGGGTATTTGTGTGTTGAAGTCTAAGGGATTTCGGGGAGTTGAGTTTTAGATACCGAACGAGTCGGTAGTCCACGGAGAACTGTGTTGTGTGATTCTCCGAGCTGTGAATGCAGTCCTAAAACCCAGAGTGGGTTACATAGTGAGCAGAGGCTCCGACCCAGTGGGTGGGTCGTATTGTGGGAGATCCAGCCGTGGATAGTAGCTGGACTAAATGTCTTGTGAATTTGAGATTCAGCAGGCCGTGAGAAGCCAGTGATGTGTGCTGGTTAAATTGTGAGGAGGATATTTATATTCTATGGATTACATTATTTCTGGATGTATAAACATGTTCCGTCTGTGCGTCTTATTTCTGGAATAAATGATTATGTGCGCCAACTCAATCTTGTTTTATGACTGGTGAAGGTGCACTTCTGGGGTGAGTTGGATTAAGAGACAGTTAGATAGCTCAATTGACACACCATGAACATCGTTACCTAGACAACGACCATCACACGACAATATCACGCAAAGATCATCAAGAACATTGAACTTATCATCAAGAACGACGTGTGACAATGTACTATTCACACTTAGACAAATATGTGAGGAAAAAAAACACATCGAATATAGTGACCAGCAGAATATTGTGTTTGTAGATCAGGAAAAGGCTTTCGATAGAGTAGACAGATAAAAATTATGGACTTGAAGACTATTGGATACAAGGACAATTGCTAGAAAACTTCATTGCCATGTACCACTCTAACAAAAGTGCAGCACGAACACAAGAAGGTACGAGGGGAAATCAAAAAGTATGTCACAAATGGCTGTAGAAAAATAACTAAATACGATAACAACCTGAAACCAGTTTATTTTTATACATACATTGTACCTTTGTTTCTCAACATAATTTTCACCAACATTGATGAACCTATCCCATCGTTTTATCAGTTCTCCCAAAACCGGCTGCATAGAACTGCGAGCTCTGTTTTCTAAACCACGTTTTCACTTCACACTCAACTTCGGCGTCATTCGTGAAATGTCTCCCGCCAAGGTCGGTTTTCAGAGGACCAAAACGGTGGAAATCGCTAGGGGCTAAGTCGGGGCTGTAAGGTGGATGGTCTAGTACTTCCCATCTTAGTTGGTTAATTTTCTCCTGAATTAATCGAGCCGCATGTGGTCTGGCATTGTCTTGAAGATGCAACACTCCTCTAGACAGCAGTCCTGGAAATTTAAATCGATCATGCATTATGCTGTACCAATGAAAATGAATGAACCATGTGAACACGTTATGTCCAGGATCGCCGCAGAGTTCACCACTGTCACCAGTACTATTCAACGCGTATACGGTGCCGATCACTGAACAACAGTTGGACGGGAGGGGTAGGACTCTGACGACATTCTCGTGTATCGACAGGGTCGAGATAGTTATATAGTTAGTTAGTCAGTCAACAGATCATCCTCATTGCACATCGAACAATTCAGTCCATAAGTGCTCGGATCCCCTCCTCAGCAAATCCTGCAGCGTGTAACGGCTAACGACACCAGTTCTGTGTTGGTTTATCAATCTTCTTTGGCTTCCTGCGTAGTGTTCTTGTTTGGCCACCCCTCTTTTAATTTGCTGCTCTAGCAGTCTGGCCATTGTTGTAGATTCACAGTCATCACTTGGTTCTCGCAAAAGTCTTACTTCTCGTAGAGCATTCAGAATGTCAGCCTGGTCCATGGGGCGTCCGCCCTCCACAGTAGCCTCACCCGCGAGCTTGTCAGCCCGCTCATTTCCTTGTACTCCCGCATGCCCTGACACGAAGATGAAACTAATCTTTGCCAGCCAAGACCGCTCCAGAGACAGCAACCATTCTCTTCGGATCCACCTCATCTCTATCCTCTTGAGCATGCTCATTGAGTCGCTAAGGAAACATGCCCTTAGTGAATGTCTGTGTCTCGAGCCATGTTATTGCTTTACTTACTGCCATGACTTCCATAGTCAGGCTACTTGTGGTCTCAACAAAAGCACCAGAGTCCTCCTTCACAATTCTCCCTCCGGCCTGAGCCGTAAAGGCCCATGAGCTTCTCACATGTCGGACAACTGACCCATCTGTGTAAATGACAGCATCACCGTCTAGCGAATTCTCGAAAATCAACGCTTGCACTTCTGCCTCCATGGCAGCCGGATTTTCGTGTCTGCATTTTCTATCTAGTTGGATGCAAACTTAAAAGGATGTGCAGAAATCTGTTGGCACTTGTACCCACTCCTCGTCAGGTTCTAAGTCCTCAAGTGAACACACCTGTTGAACAATGTCTTCAGCTTGACTCAGTCACGATCGTCCGCTTTTTAACTGCTGCCCTTCACCTTCATAATTTCACTATGCAGTGGATGCTGTGTGTTTGCGTTAACTCTAAGGTAGGCGCGTGCTCTTCAAACTTGTATTCTGTCTTCAATGGTTGGAAAATCAAGAAGATAGCTCATCGCCCTGCATGCTGTACCTCTTGTACATCCAAGAATAATGCGCATAGCTTCATTCTGTATCCTTTCCATCCTTTCTATCTGCTTACGACTGAGAGTCGAGTCAGGATTGCTATCACGTACTCAAAAAACAGACATGACCAGCTTCTGGTACAGAAGACATAGATGGCGCTGCTCACAGTTTGCTGCCGCCATCACCCGCATCACAGCCAAACCCCGCTTGGCCTTTGTTATCGCCTGGTCTTTTTTATTTTATTATTCGCATATCCTTTTACATTACTTAGCTGTCAACAGCAGCATCTTTCAGCTGTCTGTTGATCTCTTGGCAAGATTACGCTCAGTATTTTGCAATTGCTTTCTGAGCGGCCGGCTCAGTTATCCCGCAAGTCACCAGCGGGGGTCGAACCGCTGCCAGCTCTCGCCCGCTCCGAGACTCTGCGTGATAAACGGGAGAAAGTGTTGTAACCCCTCCGCCAGAGAGACGGCATCACCTAGTCTATGTGCTCATTATAAATAAGCAAGGCTTCGATCAAACCGTATCCTCAGGTAATTCATTGCCTGCGTTCTTTCCACCGTCTCTGAACACAGCTTTACAGTTGGTGTTGGAGTGTTGACAATGTGATTATTCAACGAGAACCAAGCCACTGTTGCCTTTGTTGGGTTGACCATTGCCCCAGCTTCAACACACCAAGTACTTATGCGATTGAGTTCGGTTTGTAGTTCCACAGCAACATGATCTCTATCCTTACCCTGACGATACACTAAAACATCATCGGCATATGACAATGTCCTACCAGGTCCAGTGATTCTCACTGTGTAGGCGTTGAACAGTACCGGAGGTAATTGTGATCTCTGTGGTAGGCCAGGATATATTGTTGGTGGTTCCGAAGTCCAACTGCCACATCTAAAAACTATTTTCCGTTGGAAGAGGGCTCAGCAATCCAACTAAGGAGGAATGGACTTATTTTGAGTTCAAGAAGCTGAAGCATCTGTTGTACGCGTCCTCAAGATCAATCGCTGCAGCAAAGGTTTCAATGCCTGAGTGGAAACCTTCATAGACATCATGGGCAAAAACGGCTGCATTTGTCCAGGTTTCTCTTTTTGGACGGTACCCAATATTTTCCTGGCAATTAACTTCTCCAGCAGCTTGCCTATTGTATTCTGCATGGTTATAACTCGATATCCCTGAATTTTTGTGTGGTATTTGTCAGGCTTCGGCAAGGGAATCAGATAGCTGTGTAACCACTCATCCTTGATGCTAGCACTCCCTATACTGTTGTTGTACATGTCTGCTAGTTTCTCTAGCTCGTTGTCGGTACACCTATTGATGTCGTCGTATCTTATGCCATCAGGCCCTGGAGAGCTGTTTTTTGATCGCCAAAGCACAGCCTTGATTTCATTCACTTTCACTGTCTCTTCATCCGAAGTGTTCTGGGCCTTGCACCTGTCTGAGGTGACCTCCTTGGCAAGATTTCGGCCTCCCATGTCTGTCTGGTTGCGCTGCTCTAGATAGCGTTCAAAGAGGGCTGTGCCCTTGTCCTCATCAGTCCTCTGCCAGACGAGGTCAGCACCTTGGAAGTCAGAAATGTTCTTATTCTTGACTACCCCCCTCATGCTTTTATGTAGTCGCCAGAACAATTTCAGTGACTTGTCTGTGCTTACTCTTTGACACACTTCTGCCCATTTTTCACTTTTAACCACCTTGACAAGTTTTTGAAATGGCTTACTTTTGTGTGCATTTCTCTTTCTAAGTGCGTGCTGGGACTAGGATGGCCAGTCTATTCTTCTAGGCATTTTGCCATCTCCTTACAGCACTACGCTTATCCACCCAGGCCTTATCCACCTCGAAATTCCACCAAGGTAGCTGCTCCCAGCTATTTTTCCTGTCCTGAAGCTTTCTGCGCTTGTCACGTCTTATTTTACTCAACTTATCTTGCCCTGTACTCTCATACTGAAAAGTATTTTATTGTTAGCTTGTGCTACCTGGTTCTGCCTTTCTCCACCAATATGCTGTAAGAGTGGTGGTCGCTGCCGTGGTGTCCTAGGACACCCCATCTACACACTGTAGTGAGTGAAGGAGAAACCAGCGCCAGATCAATAGCACTGTCCGCATCCCCTGGATGGCCTGCTGTCCTGGTGACACAGCCACTGTTGATACAAACCAGGTCAGTGGTTTCAAGTGTAGTCTCGAGTTCCTCCCCTGTGTGTTGGAGGAAATGCTTCCTCATGATCTGCCTTTAGCGTTGAAATCGCCACAGAAAATAACATTTCTCTCGTGACCTAATATGTCACTTAAGCACTGCCACTTCTGGGAATTCATACTCGCGTTGCGGGCATAAACATTAACCAACACGAATAGTAGACTGGATTGAACGCTTACCGCCTGTATTTGTATATCGTCACTGTCCCAACTGGACATGTCTAGCTCTGACGCCACCATGCTGTCGCGAATGAGAATCGCCATTCCCAGATGTCGTCTGTTGTAGAAACATTTGAAGCCGGCAATTCGGAGTAGCTGATCACCCAGTCTCGTCTCCTGGGGCGCTACAATGTCATTCCTGTACTAGAATAGGACTCCGTTGTTTTACGCTGTCGCAGTTCAATACAGAATACGTATATTCCTGAGTCCCAGACGGTCACACTTGAGTCTAAAACGCCTTAAACCACCACACTAACCTTGTCGTTTGCGGCCTGCCCGGCGCCCACGTCGCCTAGTTAGGTTGACTACTGACCGCTCGGAGAACACACGTTGTTCCGCCATGTTGAAAAACCGAAAACCACAGAAACACACACGCTGCGAAAAATTCCCTCAAGGATTGCTTCGTTCAATGCACGTAACTTCGTAGCATCGGCGCAGATCTTGAGCAGAAACTCCTGGTTTTACATCCTGGCACACAAATTACACGCAAGAGATGAATAAATCCATCTCCTACGCGAAAAAGTTAACGATCACAAAATAACACGACCGTCCGTCGCCATCTTGAAACCGGAAGATGACCCTGAAGCCTCGACCCCGGGGCTTCCAGCGTCGAGATAGACAGGCGGTTTCCAATGATGATATGCAGGGCGAACTAGATCGAATTTCCTCATGGTGTGCTGATGTCGGTGCCATTGTCAACCCTGCAAAGGCATGGGTTACATGGTTCTCCCTAAACAACCATATTCATGTGAACACAGACCTGCCGGCAGTAAGAATGGATGGGAGCATTTTGAGTAGAACCCAGTCAATGACATATCTTGGCGTGAGGCTTGATCGTAGCCTGTCCTTCAGAGATCATGTCGATTATGTCATAACGAAAGCTCGAAAAGGTTTGTCAGCAATGAGAGTCATGGCGACTGCCAATATCGAGCAAAGACTGCTAATACTTCTGTTCCAAGGACTGGTGCTTTCACGCATCGAGTATGCCCTGGCCATCCTTACTGTCAGCCCTACACAGATTGGAAGACTTGAAAAGGTACAAAACGAAGCCATGCGCATAATTTTGGGCCGCACGAGAGACACCAGTTGTGTAGCAATGAGATACCTCCTTGGCTTCCAGACAATGGAACACAGGATCAAGTTCTTGGAGAGTTCGTGCATACTTAAAAATACGTGCAGATGAGAAGCACCCTCTGCATGACGCAATATTCAGAGAAAAGGGTGACAGGCTAAAGAGGGGCATATCATGGTTGGGTCGGGCGGAAGATGTCGTCAGACAGGTCTGCAGTCTTACTAGTATCAACCCCGGCAAGGAATGGGTGCCGGTCTCTCCAGCTTTTATGTGCATTTTCTCCTGCATTATCACACTCGACAGACGGTGCAGAGAGCAGAACCCTGCCGCTATCAATGCAGAGATCAACGCGTTCATCTATGAACACTCAGATAGCCCCGAAGTGCTCATCTATACAGATGGATCTGTTGTAAAGCAGTAGAGAAGTGCGTGGGCATTTACAGCCCGTTCAAATGGCCGAACCGTTCAAGAATCCAGTGGTGCCCACTCTATGACCACGAGCAGCATAACAATGGAGGTGATGACAGTTACACAGGCTTTCATATGGCTTTAATCACAGCATTATACCAACGTGTGTGTACTAAGTGATTCAATGAGCATGATTCAGAAGGTCGAAGCTGGATCTGTACGTAGACAGTGGACTGAGTCGCTGTGGAAGTCTGTTGTCCGTAAAGTCACCTTCATCTTCGTCCGGGACGTGCTGGAGTCGAGGGAAATGAACGAGCTGATAAACTGGCTGGCTCTGCACCCCCTGTAGATGGCCAGCCCATGGATCGTGCCGATGTTATTAACGTCCTTAAAGATATGGCGAGAACAGAGGACTTTGACGTCAGTGAATCCACATCGCTATCCAGGATGACAGACTTTGGAGTAAGAATTGGCACGGCCAGACGCGAGAGGTACATCGGGAAAACGAGGTGCCTCGTTAACCAACACAGAACTGGCACTATTAGCCATCGGACGCTGATGCATATGCTGGGGGGAGGATCTGAGCACCTATGGACATGTCCGGAGTGCAATGAAGATACCCCAACTGATAAATGATAACTGATAACTGATGTGAGCACCCTATTGCAGATGCTGCAGAATCTATCGTTACTCGTCTGTCACCTCTAATCATTTACTCCACCCCCTGCAAGGACGCTTCTGTTGCAATCTTAACAGGACAGCCAGATCGGATTTCATCAACAATTTTAGATCGTCCTTGAGAAAATGTTTCTGCCCAGCTATGCACAGCTTTAAGAGACAAACATTTGTCAGCATAAACAGGCAGCATTTCCTTATGAATGTCTTTTGCAAGCACAACAAGAAAATCAAAAACGACCAAATCAATAATTTGTTGAGTTGTAATATTTAATATAACTTATAAACGTTCAAACTATGGAAGATGAACTAAAAGACATTTCTAAAAATGGAAAAACGACTACCTATAATTACGTCCCAGCTCTCATATAGTTAGTTAGTTAGTCTTTCCTGTTGAGCCTAAGGCGGCGCATAGGGCAGAAGTCCTGACTCTCCATGCTTGGCGGTTCGCTGCTACCTGTTGTAGATCTTGGATATTTACTTGGCCATTGAATGAGCCTTCTCTAATGATGGTTCTACGCAGGGCCTCTCTTGGTCTTCCCCGTTTTCTTTTCCCTACTGGTGACCATATGAGGGCTTGGTAGGGGAGTCTTGTATTGTCCATTCTGAGTACATGGCCGATGTAGTTCCAACGGCGTCTTCTTATGAAATTGGATACTGTATCTTGCTTAGTCTTAGATGAATATCCATTCATCTTCGGTCCGTACTATTTACTTGTCTATAAAATAAATCCATCAAGAAAAACCCACACAACAACACCATAATATCATTGCCAACTCCACTGTTGCTTCGATGTTTGTTCTTGACAGTTTTCATAAAATGTGTAATCGTGTCTCGTGCTAGGTTCTCCAACCGAGGCTCCAGGGTGTTCTCTACACTCTGTATTTTTGCGTATGTTGTCAAATGTTTTGGTTGTAGCTCTAAATTCATCAGCTATTATTTATAATCGACGGATTAACCATATGCACTCCCTGCCATGAATCCAACTGCATGATTTTTCCCCTTCTTCATACATCCTAAGACGTCAATATGAATAAATGCAGAGAAAACAGGAATCAACTTATGCTTGTAGACATATCCATGGAGTTTGTCCTCAAATGAGTAGGTGTAGGCCACAATAGTTATCCTGGTTCTGTATATGTTGGACATGTCTGCAATAAATAGATAGATTTTCACCCACAACGAACCTCCTGGTTTTGTATGCCTCCCTCTTTCGGGGGTAATAATTCGCATGTTTTACCTCGTCAGATAAGGGTTTTCCAACATAAAGTCCACCACAAAATACATGCAATCCAATTGCACTGAAAGTTAATGTCTCATAAAATTAATGATGAATAGATTTACACATATCTACAGTGGCAAATTTCGTATTTATTTACAAGAAAAGCTTGAAAAATATATTTCTCGTAGTGGAGTGCATATCTTGTGGAAATTAAGTAAGTGGCAATATCAGATTAATCAGGAAGCAGTCTTGTAACGAGCCATCATCTTGTTGTTCACATGTCTGGAAATAGTAGTGGACTTGTCTTTGCATAACGCAGGCACTGGCTTCTTTTGCCAGTTTGTAAGCTGTTTTCTTTTCATGTTCAGAATGTTCCCTGCAGTAGCAAAAATAACAAATAATATTCATTAATAACAGTGTAAAATGATATTTAAAAAAAAAAAGAGTTAATGTTAGACATTTTATTCCATGTTGCAAATCGCTCAGTAAGTTTCCCAGACGTAGGCACATATACTGGATAAATTGTAAAATTAACACACAAGTTAATTATTTGCTGACAGAAAATGGCGCTTGCCAGCAGGTCAGATTGGTATGTGTTCGAACCCCCATCGAGGCAGGCATTCTGTTTTATTGACCTGGGCTTCACTGGTGAGATGTTATAGAAAGCCAGGGCGGCCGGTGGGATGATGACAATCACACACATTGAGCTTTGACTGGTCTATAAAATACGGGACATGGCAACAAATACCTAGTATGCCCCAATGCGTGGCGAAGACTCCTTTAAGCTGAAAGATATTTCTGAGAAAGCAGGTAATTCTTAAAAAGTATATTAAGCGATACATCTGGAACAGAAATAATAATATAATACAGTTTGTTTTGGTCTCTCTCTCTCTCTCTCTCTCTCTCTCTCTCTCTCTCTCTCTCTATATATATATATATATATATATATATATATATATATATATATATATATATATATATATATATATATATATATATATAAAACACAATGTATGTATGTATGTATGTATGTGTCCGTTCTTTATGCGTTCGCGAACGGTCCATCTGATTGAGATGAAATTTTCTACATGTTTTCTTTTCATTCCCATGCAACCAATTGTCATAGTATTTTTTAGAGTACAATCGGCTATTTACTTACTAAAATTTAATATTTCATATTTCATTATCATTTCTATATAGCGAGGGGACTTAACATAAGAAAAGTTATTTCAAGGGGCATAACTTTTAATAACATTGCTATTATTTTATATATAGATTGTTGCATTGTTTTCAAAGATTTATAAACTCTTTGTCTATAGTTATTTACAGGCATATGAGTTATAATAAATAATGATATAATCTTTAAGGCATTTTCATAGTTTTCATAAAAATAATGCATCTATTTAAATAGTGAACATTTTCTAACTCATCTTTTTATTTTCTTCAACAGCACATTAATTTTTTAAAAATTAACATTCCCATATGTATGGCGCGTTACACCCACGTTGGGTATTTATGACGCCCGCCCATGTTAAACATTTCCTCAACGAGTTACTTTTCATGCATTTTAATGCTTATTGTTCTTTTGTTGTCAAAGAATTGCTTCATAAGAGATGTTGAATGAAAGAATGTATGAGAGGAAATAGAGAAGAAGGGCAGAATGTAGGATGGGCCTCCGTGCCCAATTCTTAACCCTTTGAAAATAAAGATTTTCGTTCGTTAAAAAAAAAAAAAGTAATTTTTGTGAGAGAAAGTTAGTTGCATATCGCTTGCAGTACTCTGCAGTCAACCCACCGCCCACCATTTATTGGCTGTTCGTGATATCTTGGTAAGTTTACTCTAGATAGATCTCTTCCAATCATATTTTCTACTATCAATCTATCTATTCTTCTATTCTACCTATATTTTTAACGGGTACGGGCCAAACATAGATAGATATATAGATAGATAGATAGATAGATAGATAGATAGATAGATAGATAGATAGATAGATAGACGGACGGACGGACGGACGGACGGACGGACGGACGGACGGACGGACGGACAGACAGACAGACAGACAGATAGATAGATAGATAGATAGATAGATAGATAGATAGATAGATAGATAGATAGATAGATAGATAGATAGATAGATAGATAGATAGATAGATAGATAGATAGATAGATAGATAGATAGATAGTCGGGAACCGGAACGGGAGCTTATATGACTACTTATATGAATTAAATGAGATGCTCCCCACCAGGGGCTGGGTGAAGCCGGGCTGGGTCAGACAGACAGACAGACAGACAGACAAACAGATAGATAGACAGACAGATAGTCGGGAACGGGAGCTTATATGACTACTTATATGAATTAAATGAAATGCTCCCCTCCAGGGGCTGGGCGAAGCCGGGCCGCGTCAAACAGACAGACAGACAGACAGACAGATATATATATATATATATGCCGGTCTCACTAGCCGAGGGGTTAGCAGCTTTCTCCTTAACCCCGAATACTCTCGTGGTTGATATGAGCGCACGAGAATTGGAAGCGGTACGTGTCGCGCCAGTGACTTATGAGAGTATGCAGCCGGTCGCTCAGACAGTCGTGGCGTGCTGATAGCGTAATCTAGCCTAGGAATCAACATACAGCTGAAAGGTGCTGATGTTGACCGCAATTTCCTGAAACAAGACGGAAACGCGGTATTTCCAATGACATTTCCCGATACCCAATTTAGGCTGGGTCGATCTTGTAAAGGAGGTCAATGTTTTAGAGTCCGTCATCTTTGGGTAACGAACATATGACACTAGGGCCAGGTGTAAAGACCCTTAATAAAGTTACTAATTAAAACTACACTCACCAATGAATCCGTTGTATCCTTTCAGATGTGACAGTTTAATGTCCAAATAATAATAATAATATCGTCTATTTTTTGAAGTCTTTGTAATAGTGACTTCCATTTCCATTAGTCGATCTGAAATACACAACCCAGACAAATTGTGTTTACAATAGGCCAATCAAAACATGGCATGATAGAAAGTTGAAATAGCATTGATCATACACTGGGTTGCCGGCTGCCTGGCCGAGGGGTTAGCAGCTTTCTCCGTTAATCCCGAATACTCTTGTAGTCAACGTGAGCGGACGAGAATTAGAAGTGGTTCGAGTCACGCTAGTGACTTATGAGAGTATGCAGCCGGTCGCTCAGAAAGCAATGGCAAACTACTGAGCGTATTCTTGCCAAGAAATCAACATACAGCTGAAAGATGCTGATTTTGACAGCAATGTCCTGTAAAGGATATGCAAAAAACATACACTGGGTTAAAGTAGCACGTTTCTGGGAAACAGAGTTACAGTAATAGGAGGTGATAAATTACTGAATTCGAATTGGATTCATTTCAAAATGCAATAGTGAAAATAAAAATAAAAAAAAATAAAAACGCTTACATACTTTGTCCCGGATACACTTTGGAATATAATAAAAAAAAAATAAAATAAAACAGCAATATAATAAAAGATATCACAGGCTCATTAAAATTGCATTGACCGTGTAAAATACTCTGCGAAATTTATGACCTTAATATTTTACGAGGGTAAGTTAATAATTAAGTCACAAATTGTTGTAGAAAAATAACTAAATGTGATAACAACTTAAAACCAGTTTATTTTTATACATACAGTGTCCCTTTATGTCTCAACATAATTCCCACCAACATTGATGCACTTATCCCATCGTTTTATCAGTCCTGCAAAACCGGCTGCATAAACTGCGTGCTCTATTTTCTAAACCACGTTTTCACTTCACATTCAACTTCGGAGTCATTCGCGAAATGTCTCCCGTTAAGGTGGGTTGTCAGTGTTTATGCTGACAAATGTTTGTCCCGTAAAGTGGTGCATAGCTGGGTAGAAAAAAGTTACGAGGTGTGTCAATAAGTAAGTCACACAGTTCTGTGGGATAGCAGGTAAATAAAAAAAAACAAAACACACAGTTCTATGAAGCCGGTTTGAGAGGATTGATAAAATGATGGAATAAGTGCATTAACGTTGGTTGAAATTATGTTGAGAAATAAAGGGGCAATGTATGTATAAAAATAAACTGGTTTCAGGTTGTTATCATATTTAGATATTTTTCCATAGCCATTTGTGACTTACTTATTAACTGACCATGGTAGAATGGAAATAATAGGCAGTGAAGAAGATACTGAATACTGAATTTAATAATTGACATCACTGTACACGGGTGTCGGAAGATTATTTTGAGTGTCGTCCCTGGGGTGAGGGGAATCAACACCCACATTCTTTTTAACCCCATATCATTATTCTGGAGAATCCACTAGATTCCGTCCACAACACCCCGTCGGTCACTGGATCTCTCTCTCTCTCTCTCTCTCTCTCTCTCTCTCTCTCTCTCTCTCTCTCTCTCTCTCTCTCTCTCTCTCTCTCTCTCTCTCACCACTGGACCATGCCCCCTCTCATTCTTCCCCAAAACAACATACTACCCAACTCTAGCTTCTAAAATTAATAACAAATTAATTTAATGAAGAAAAGTGTATGTATGTGAGAAGTGTATGTGTAGAATGTATGTCGTATACTCTAGTGTGTCTGCAGAATCAGACCGAACAGCTCAGGAGCACAGTCAGATCATCCCGGTAATGGCCACACAACATCATCATAGCTCAGCACACAATGACCTCACCAAACGATGTGTCCCTCCTGCCAGATGTTGACTTCCTCCAGTAGCTCTTTGATAATCCAGATACCTGGTCACCAATCACGGATATAGTCCAATACTGATCCTGAATCGATCACACACAGTGTTACTAAATGTCCCTACAGTTCTGAGAGTTAACAATCCTTGTAACGTGAAATACAGCTCACTGTCACTTGAAACAAAATGGTTCATTTCTAAATGTCCTAGAGTCCTCACGATTACAAAGTTACCGATTACAGTTCCACAGGAATCTAATAACTGAGAAAAACACTATGTTCGTTGTTCCTGTTCCTTCTGTAATCACTAGTGTTCTTTTTACATGTGGTATGGAAAATACCTCACCCAACTTTGGTGAACCCTATCATTAAGGAATTACTCCTAGATAATCATCTGTTTCTGCTCAACAGAGCCATGTTCCTTCTGACCCTCTTGATTATGGGCCCAGTGCAAAAGCCGCTGAATATAACTTCCTTCACTGAAATAGCCATACACTTAAACAGTGATGTTTCAGCTTGTTTTCTTCATAACCTGAGTGGAACCTGTGAAAGAGAGAACACACCTGATGAGAGCAACCCAACACTGACCCCTATCGGATGAGTGCAGGCCGACGGCCGCACTAAGATATTTAACAGTGGACTACACTCTGTTATAGGGCAGATGAGCTCATCACATCGGTCTGAGTTAGGTAAGACAAGGAAAGACCAAAGGGAAAGTGCAGAACCCCAGTATACCCCTCACTGGAAGATCCCACCATTGGACATTTCCCCTATCCCCCAACCATCCTCAATCTCTCTCTAAATATCACCCCACTACACTATTCTCAACCAGCTGAGCCTATTGATATCTCACACTGGCTAGTTTAACAACGCGACTGCCTACTGTCACTGACACTCCTAGAATACCTAACCACAAAGCAACAACACTATGCTCAAGCCCTAAACTCTATCTATCACTAGACTATCCTACATTACTTATACCTAAATGCTATCTAGTGAATACCTTATGTAAACCAGCTCTATCCTGAATTGAATCTACACATTGCCATGCAAGACACATGTTCATCAACTTTAATTGACACAGAATACAATAGATTCTTTCCTAAATTTGAACAAAGCTAGCCAAACACTTCAGTCTAGTTTAATTCCATTTTTCACACTGGCGGCAAATAAGTTATGTTTCATTCAGTCGGGGATTGTCCGAGTGACGTCATTCGCTGTCAACAACAGGTGGCCCTAGCGGCAACCAAATCAAGACGGCGCTTTTCCTTTCATCTTGAGATTCGGGCAAAACAACATGCCGACAATTTTCCTGTGTCTTGGGGAAATCTCAAGGACATTTGGTTTTGTTTGATCCGATGGAAGTGTTTCCCCACTATCAACACAAAGTTGCAGCTGTCTATACCGACTGTCTCTGTCAATCTATCATCTGATCGTTAACTCCAGTGGTCCCGCGATAACGAGACATTCCACTCGTGGTCAGCTCTCCCTTCAAAGGCCTTTGGCGAGTTTCCAAGCATTTTTATTCCAGTAGCCATTTGATTAAAAGTCCACCTGGCTTTTTCTCCACGCTTTGAGTATCTCCCTCGCCCTCTCTTCCTCCGTTTGAAGCCACATCTGCCCAGATATTGATATCTCGTCTGTTGGGCTGCACTCTCTACCCAATTCCAAAGAGCCTTCACCATTGTCTGCTACAATCCTGCATCTTGGCTTGGAGCACCTTCTACCGGCCATGCATATAGATAACTGGGCCAATATATGTTACATACGTGTAATTGGTGTATCCCTTGTCGTGCTGAGAATGGCCCACATGGTCTAATGGTGAATACCTTGTGGATTCGTCAACTGGTTATGAGATATTGTGTGTGTTCCCAGATCATATTGAACCACCGAAATTATGTGATTCCGGTGAAGTGCAACATTCTTTGCTCCATGTCCGCCGCTACAATCACTTTCAGAGCATTAAGTCTTTTCTTTGTACATTCCGAAACCTCTCACACGTGGACTTTAAATGACAAAGTTCTGTCAAACGTTATACATAGGAACTTAAATGTATTCTCTATGTTGATTATCATGCCGATTGTTAAGATATCTTGCACCTTCTCCTTGACGGATTTGTTGTTTGGTGAACAAGACAGTACAGATGCTTCGTTTGAGTTGGTGTCTTAGACTTGTTTCCGTGCACCCACATCCGTTTTGTCTACAGCAGCCTGCAGTTGTCTCCATGTTTTACCCGCTCTCTCGCTGATCTTAATACATGGATGTCAGCAGCAAATGTCAATATTCTTCCAATACCCGATGCCACGATTGCTGCTAACTGATGCGTGAAGGCGGCAACAAACTCCCGATAAATTGTAGATCCCCGTAATAGTAGTCATGGTACAATACTATGAGACTCAGGGTTCCTTGGCAATGTTGATGGTGACGATCATCATTATGATAATGGCGATGGTGGTGGCGGTAATATTGATGACGATGGTACTGCTGGTGTTGGTGATTGCCATGTAGCGTCGGAGGCAAGAGACAATAAGATACGGAAACTGTGGCAAATAGGACAAGAAGAGTTAACCAAAGAAGCGGAGCAATACACAAGTTGCTAGATGACGTCACGGCGGACTAGTAATCTAGCAACTTGTGTATTGCTCCGCTTCTTTGGTTAACTCTTCTTTTCCTATTTGCCACAATTTCCGTATCTTATTGTAAATCATTGTCTCTTGCCTCCGACGCTACATGGCAGTCATGGTGATGATGGTGATATCTTACCAGTTACTTTAATTGCTTCGTGGGTTGTGCGTGTTACGTTGAAATAGAATTCAGTGAAGAATCTATACTCGGTATTGTTGTCAAAGGAAACCTCCGCCTTTGATCCGTTGTTTTCGAAGAGAAGTCTTTTCATTATGAAGTCCCTACATAATTTGCCGGCACAAGCTGTTTCAATGTTTATTGTTGATCCTGTTAATAGAGAGAATGAGAACAGTCAAAGTCATACGAGAGGGTGTAGTACATCTGTATGAATGTGAGATCTGTATATGATTAGATGGTCAGAATACAGACTAATTGTAAGTATATGACCCTTTGACACACCTTGCAACCAGTATATTATGGACCAATTAGCACATGGTTGATGATGTGGTTAGTGTCTCGTGAGACGCCTTTATTTTCTAAAACATATTCTGGTACCACGTTAGCTTGGGTCTGTCTGGGAGCCTAAGTAAACCGCCCAGATGTGATTCGAAACCAGACCTCCGGGCTGGCGGGCGAGTGTCATGCCTCTAAAACACGCGGCTACCATTAGCTTTAGCTGCGTAATGTGGTCAAGGTCATGCCTGCCAGCTACCTTTGCTTGCCAAAACATTTCTAAGTACCAATTTTAGGCTAGTTCTATATGGGATCTCAGGTCTATTTTAAAAATAAATGCATGCCACGGTGGGGATAGGAACACATGGCAAAATCTGACAGACAGACAGACAGACAGACAGACAGACAGACAAACAGACAGAAAGACAGACAGACAGACCTGATAGACAGACTGACAGACTGACCATAGAGACAGACCAAACAGACAAACCTGATAGACAGACCTGTAGATAGACATCATAGACAAACCTGTACAGACAGACCAGAGAGACAGACATACAGAAAAACCTGATAGACAGACCTGAGAGACAGACCAGAGAAACAAATCTGAGTGACAGACAGATTGAAGGTGAATGGGGTTTTGGGTCGGTCGAAAGAAAGGTAGATAGTGGGACGGGCGAACCGTCAGACAAATAGTAAATATAAATTGCATTTACAAGCAGGTGGCGATGTTTTGAAAAGAAATATAATATGAAATAAGTAATAACTTGACAACACTGGAGATCACATAAGGTTGTTCTCTACACACTGAAGATTTACAGCTTATGGGAAGTCAGGCATTGGTGGTACCTTATGTAAGGATGGCTGTCATGCCCTTTTCAGGGACCATTCCCCACTGGTCCAAGCCTGACATCCAGCTCACGCCTGTGACTCCTAGTTCTGTCAGCATGCGGCAGCGGTCACCCCCGGGCAACAGGCGTGACAGTCTGGCAAAACCAGGCGTGGGTAACCGATTCGGCCTTAAACCAGTCGGTGAACTAAGGTGTGCCTATCCAGCATGTGAAGACAGGATTCGGCAGACTGCGCGGAAGAAATCATTCATGATTTAAACGGGTAAGACGGCGTTTACCTGCAAAGCGTTGTGGAATGTGATAAGCACGGCAAGGCACGTAGAGCGCCCTGGTCATCCACTGCACCTGTATTCGTCTCCAGTCGTCTTGACTTGTGTCGCCATGGGATTCAGATGGACTCAGGCGAGAGAGTGTGGTTGACGAATTGCGCAACTCTTCCACACGTTAATCCAATTCATCTTGCAAGTCATTCGTCATCCAACTTTATATCACCTTCAAGCCCTCTGGCGATGGGCGAGCGGCAAAACGGCAGGCGTGAGTATGCTAGCAGTCGTAGTCGCAGACCAGGTTCAGGCCATATGGTCGTCTTCTACTGACCGAAGCAGCAGTCGGATTCTGTAACCCCCTGAGCGACTGAGCAGCCCTCTATAGGAACACACTGCTCACCTCCCTAGCATGAGGAAGGGGCTAGAAAAGGTGCCCTAAACATTGTCTGCTCAATCACTACCTAACCAGCTAACCGCGGTTGGTGGGTACCCTAAACTGTGGTCGACATACTAACAAAGAAAAAACAGGTAAAGCTAAAAGAGCAAACCATATTCCCTTAACAATAGGAACTTGGAATGTACGCACCCTCTGTGACAGAGATGGCGCGTCGGGTCCAGAGAGACGAACAGCACTGATTGGGAGAGAGCTGGGCAGGTACAACATCGACATTGCAGCCTTGAGCGAGACACGACTTGCAGAAGAAGGCCAAATCTGTGAAATAGGTGCCGGCTACACATTTTTCTGGAGTGGAAGGAAAAGCAAGGAAAGACGCCAATCCGGTGTGGGATTTGCCATTAAGTCGGCCCTGGTCGGCAAACTAGCTGGATTTCCAAAGGCTATAAACGACAGGCTCATGACCATTACATTGCCCCTGCTGAATGGAAGGAAGCATGCAACCACTGTGAGTGTCTACGCACCAACTATGACCAATGAAGATGATGTCAAGAACAAGTTCTATGAAGACCTGCACAATGTATTAACATCTGTTCCCAAAGGAGGCAAACTTATACTCCTTGGGGATTTCAATGACAGAGTAGGCATGGACACCACATCTTGGAGTGGCATTATTGGGAAGCACGGAGTCGGAAATTGTAACAGCAATGAACTCCTTCTTCAGACATGTGCCGAACACGATCTCCTGATCACCAACACAATTTTCCGTCTCCCCACGAGAAACAGTACATCGTGGATGACCCCTCGCTCAAAACACTGGCACCTCATTGACTATGTCATCGTCAGGAGGAGTGACAGACGTGACGAAATCCATGTGTGGTGCCGAATGTTGGACATACCATCGTCTCATTATCTCGAAAATAAACATACACATCAAACCACCACGGCGTCCTCAAAGGGTGAAAATGCAAAATAAAAAACTAAATGTCACCCGCCTAAACAGCAAGAAAATGAAGCTGTCAGTTGAAAATATGCTGGAAGACCGCCTCAAGAACAATGCTGCAGCTAAACAGGATACAGAAACAGAGTGGAGAGCCCTAAAGGACACAATTTACAACACTGCTATGGAAATCCTGGGTCCAAACCCCGAAAGCATAAAGACTGGTTTGATGAAAATTCCGAAGACATCAACCAATTGCAGGCCGAGAAACGTCTTCTCCTCAAAACACATTTGAATGACCCGAAGTCAACATAAAAAAAATGCCTTCAAGAACATTCAGAGAGTAGTGCAGCAGAAACTTCGGCACATGCGGGACCCCTGGCTGAGCAGCAAAGCTGATGAAATTCAAGGCTTTGCTGACAGACATGATATGATAAACTTTTATGACTCACTGAAAGCGGACTATGGTCCTACATCACCAGACACAGTTCCCTTCCTCAGTGCAGATGGGGGAACATTGGTCACCGATAAGAAAGAAATCTTTCAACGCTGGGCAGAGCATTTCAGCAATATCTTAAATGCAACTTCCTTCTTCGATGATAAAACCATCAACTGCCTTCCTCAAGTTCCCATCAATGATACACTTGATGACCTGCCAACCATAGTGGAAGTAAACAAAGCCATCCAGCAACTCTCCAGCGGCAAGGCACCTGGTCCTGACTCCATTCCGGCAGAGATATACAAGGCAGGTGGGCCGGCCCTAACAGAGCAGCTTCACGAAGTCTTTACAAACATATGGGTGAACGAGACCATGCCACAAGATTTCAAGGACGCGTCAATAGTCCACCTTTACAAACGTAAAGGAAACCGCCAATATTGTGACAACCACCGAGGCATCTCCTTGCTTTCAATTTCAGGGAAGATACTCGCCAGAATTCTTCTCAATCGCCTCACGGCCCATCTCGATCAAGGTCTTCTTCCTGAGAGTCAATGTGGCTTCAGAAAGGAACGTGGAACTATTGACATGATTTTCGCTGCAAGGCAGCTGCAAGAGAAATGTCAGGAACAGAAATGCGAAATGTTCTCCACTTTCATTGACCTTACCGAGGCTTTTGATACAGTCAGCAGAGAAGGACTTTGGAAGATTATGGCAAAATATGGCTGTCCACGAAAGTTTGTCCAAATATTGCAGCTATTTCATGATGGCATGCAGGCAAGAGTACAGGAAAATGGTGAACTGCCTGAGCCATTACCTGTCACCAATGGAGTGATGCAAGGATGTGTCCTGGCACCAACACTGTTCAGCCTCGTGTTTTCAGCCATGTTGACGAATGCCTTCGAGAACAATGACATTGGAATAGACATCAACTACCGCATGGATGGAAAGTTATTCAATCTCAGAAGGCTGAAAGCTAAAACCAAAATTAACAGCGACACCGTCAGAGCTCCTGTTTGCTGATGATTGCGCTCTATACGCCAACTCAGAGGCGGACATGCAACATAATGTTACAGCTTTCTCACATGCCTGTGCCAACTTTGGGCTCAATATCAACTTGGAGAAGACTGTAGTTATGGACAAATTCACCTATCTTGGCAGCACTGTGTCACAAGCTGCCACAACTGATGATGAAGTGAATGCAAGAATCTCCAAGGCCAGCGCGGCCTTTGGCAGACTGTGCAAGAATGTATGTGACAGAAATGGAATAAGCCTGCAAACAAAGCTGAAAGTCTACAAAGCAGTTACATTATCCACACTGCTATATGCTTGTGAAACCTGGACTGTTTATCAGCGACACGCTAGGAAATTAAACCACTTCCACACAGTCTGCCTTAGGAAGCTACTGAAGATTAAATGGCAAGACAAGATCCCAGACACTGAAGTCCTAGAAAGGGCGTCCATGCCTAGTATCCACACTCTACTAATGAAGAATCAGATTCGCTGGGCTGGTCTCGCATGCCAGATCGCAGGCTCCCTAAACGAATTCTCAACGGCGAGTTGCGTTGTGGTAAACGCTCCCAAGGCGGCCAGGGGAAACGCTTTAAAGACACTGAAAATCTCACTGAATGCTTTTGGAATTCATCATTACACCTGGGAGACTGGAGCCAGAGACCGAAATTCGGGGCGTGCATCATTAAGCAAGGGTGCAGTCACTTGTGAGGCAACCAGGACTGCAAAAGGTGTGAAGAAAAGACAGAACAAAAAAAAACCACTGCAGGAAATCCTCCTCCAAAAATGTCAAGCATTCTTTGTCCACATTGTCAAAGAACATTTCGAGCCAAAATAGGCCTTATCAGCCATCTTAGAACTCACAGCTTCATACTCTCAACCCTAATGGATGAAATGAAAGGTCATCATCATTCTTGATGGACAAACATATATATATATATAAAGATGTCAATTGAAACGGGAAAAAGAGTGTTGAGATGCTACATAGCACCTGTACTTTTATATGGATGTGAAGCGTGGACAATGAGCAGTCAGGCTGAAAAACATCTGATGGCTGTAGAGATGTGGTTTCTGAGGAAAATGCAAAGAATACCATGGACAGCCAGAAAGACCAAACTGATTAGAGAAATTAGACCTAGACAGTCAAGATTTTTGGGCATGTTATGAGAAGAAATGGATTGGAGAACTTGGTGACAACTGGCAAGATCGAGGGGAACAGACCAAGGGTAAGACCTAGAAGTAAGTACCTGGATGGCTTGGCCTTGTGGCATGGTCGAGACAGAAACACGGAGCTGATCCACGACTCTGGTGATCGAGTGAGATGGCAGAACATGACCGCCCACGCTTACCGGAATGGCACATGATGGATATATATATATATATATATATATATATATATATATATATATATATATATATATATATATATATATATATATATATATATATATATATATATATATATATATATATATATATATATATATATGGTTACATATATAAACATACACAGTGAATCTATAATACTGAAATATTACCTTTGGGAGTTCTGACAAGCTCGTATGTGCCTTCCTTGATTTTTATGGGTACCAGACAAACATTGAGGTTTACTGTGTTAAGTGTGATTACAGCAAGTAGTCCTGAGGGAAATAATCAAATTATAAACTTATACGAATACTTTGATTACGCATGTAAAATGTCTATAAAAAACATAAGTATAATTATATGAGACACAAAAACATTATTATTATTATTATTGTGTCAAGTCTTAGTCAGATATGACTGAGCTACCGTATAACAGTAGACGGTACTACATGCTTTCTGTTAGCGCCGAACGTTGGGCGGCGTTTACCAAACCCGACACCCCACATTGTGCCAACGGCTTCGGGCGGAAGAGCACAATTGGGAGGGTACAAGCCTTACCCTGGTGCGAGGAAATGCAACCTAAAGACAAAGTGTCATGGCAGGGCAGATCAGGCTGTAATCACACCGCCTTGGTTGGCGGCTGGTCTAGGATCGAAGCTTCGACAGGCGGACAATTAGAGCATTGCTTTGCTGATCCGGCAGCTTCTGCAGCTTGTCTTGTTCCAGATGTAGAGGCGTTACCTTTCCTCTGGAGTGAACTAGGCCGGCCGAGAGAGGGATCATGCTGCATGGGCAACACATGATCTCTATATTTTAGTCCAGGCTTTGTGCTATGGAGAGGCAATAACTCCATCCCTTACAAACTATCGTCTGTCAAGACGGCAAGGTGCCAATGATGATGATGATGATGATGATGATGATGATGATGATGATGATATTATTATTATTATTATTATTATTATTATTATTATTATTATTATTTGTATCCACTTTCCCCCTGCTGTGTATCCACCTTGAAGAGTTTCAATGACCCCAAATGCTATGTCGACGGTAGCTCAGCTACTCGTATGGTCTCCCATGTTGGAGAGGTCAAGAGCGAAGAACCAGACCAAGTGATACACAAATTTGCTGCCTTGTGGGTTGACTGGGGACAGTCAAGCCTAGGGAAATCAATCCCGAAACGCGCTTGTCGAATTCGGATGTACTGAGCCGCAGGCTTGACGAAAGAGTGCAACGCATTTTACTGAATGTCATGAAAAACCATCAACCAATTCTTGCCAACCCGAAAGAAAAAAAATGAGAGGAAGAGAAATGGTCACCCATTATTGTTAAACTATGTCCCAGTTCCGGTTAGCGGGGTAGGGGTATCCCCTATCAAAGGAGATGTAAGACGCCTCCTTTCCTCCGTTAGTCTACGGGACACCCTTGGGCAAGGTGGAGTACCCGTTTAGCCCCCCGATCAGGGTTACGTGAAGCCATGTGAGCAGGTGGTGGATGGAGTGTGAGAGCAGCCGACAGACTGTTGTTTGTTATGGTTTTGCACTCTGCGGCGATAGGCAAATGATCTCGTCAGTAGAGACAATGGCTATGGCCACCGACTAATACAGTCACTGCCCAGAAGGAAAGCAGTGGCAAACTACCTTCTGCAAAACTTGCCAAGAAACTATAACAACCATGAAAGAAAACATAATAAGAAAGAGATCTGGTGGCGGATGATCTCCAGATGGGTGTATCAAACGCGGGACATCTTGCTTATGATCGAGAGGTTTTCCGGAAGGTTGTTATGGGAGCGAGGTTCTGCAAAGGACATGCTACTGAATGAATGAATGTCCAAGTTTACATGAAATCCCTATCCACCACTTTTATATGGAGTGACTAGATATCTACCATTGAATTACCATTACCGTCACCATAGAGTCATTGATAAGCCTCAAAATACGTAAGTATAGTTAGTTCCCGCCGGCTTCGTGGATTAGAGGTTATGACTTTTCTCCGTAATCTAGTATACTCTCGTGGGTTAACGTGATGACGGTAAGAATCAGCAGTGGTTCGAATCGCATCGATAACTTACGGGGTATGTGAGCCGGCCGCTTAGAAAGCAATGGCAAACTACTGAGCGTAATCTTGCCAAGAAATCAACATACAGCTGAAAGATGCTGGTGTTGACAGCAATGTCCTGTAAAGGATATGCAAAAAAAAAAAAAAAAATAAAGTTAGTTCCCATTATATTAGTCTGTTCCAGAGATTCGAAAGGGCCTCTTCATTTGGGGATTTCTATAACAATTTCTTTATAGTCACAGGCGATGATGCATATAAGGAAGCGGTGATCTGTTCTTTCTGTGTCTCCTTCGTGATTTTGTGGTTAGTTACATCAGCTAGTCGTCTGGTATTATGTCGCAGATGGTGAAGTGTCTCCGAGTTCTCACAACTTACTCATATTTTGTAAAAATCTTAATCCTGTCTTCGGGTTTTCGTCTTTTTTTAATGTTCCGTGTAGCACAATGGGAGACAGGTTGTGTAGGAAATAGGAGTAATATAATGTGTATGCTGTGTCATTGAAAGAGATTGTATCACTTTGTTAATCACTGTATCTTCTACTTAGTTGCAAAATGTACATGCATACAGTTAACAACAGAGGATAAAATACCAGTCTCTCAGACCAAAAGAAATGTTCCGTAGCAAGAACCCGTGGGATCGTTAGACGATAGGACCATCACATCTTTTAGATCTGAGTGACAGAGGAAAATGTGACCAGTCTTTCCCTCGCGTAGCTAACGAGAAGTGCAGGAATCGAACCCACGGCTGCTCAAGCTCATGCCAATGTCAGAGTAACGCCAGCAAATAAGAAACAAATCCTCGGGGAGAGACCAACACTGTGACATATTCACCAACCATCATTTGCAGGGCGTCAACATTTTCGCACCAACTACAGAGAACAACATACAATTAACCGCACCATTGGGGAATCTAACACCAGTTGACACATTAGATAGACGGATGTCATCTATTATTAGAAATTACAGCGTCTGCAACTAACAAAACTAGTGGTAGGAAGGGGTCACGTGATTTAATTTTGGCCCAAGTGAGCGTCCCTTTTATCAAAACCCGCGCACTCCTAATTCTTCAGCTCTCACGACCGGTCAGATAGTTGGTGAGACCTGTCCTTTCTGAGTGCAATGACTGCAGTTTGATTCAAACCCTGGGGTAAGCTTGACAATCCTCATATCAGTGTGATACCCAGACATGTGCAGCGGAGGTATCCAGTGTTGTGCGTTGAAATTAAATGTATTACTTGTAAAATAAATCTCTGACGTGTGAAATGGTCGATTGCCTACTCATAGCTACACCGAGCCTTTCCCGGGCAAACTAACAATCTCGCACTTCTCAAAAACTGCAAACTCTGAAGTTATTCACTACATCTATTAGCTTTACTATGTGCATACTACACTTATCTATCACAGAAAACTTGTACAAGGTGAAATTTCAAACGCACTTTGACGCTTCTATCAAAACTGTTTTAAAATGCTTTCTGCAGACACAAACCAGTTCTGCACACGAACAACCACCTCGCCTGAAATTGTATTTATTTCTGCCTATTCGAAATCTAAGGAGCTGAGAGAAGGATTATATCTTTTCTCTCCTCTTTACGAATTGGAATAATAGTGTTTGGTAGAAAATAATTGTAGTTATGTATCAGATTTCACTCAGACAAAGCACTTAATAAATGCATTGCCTAAGAACAGGACTGCACAGACGCCATTTGTGACAGACAGCCTAGTAAATCTGCGCAGACCAAACGGTACATAAAACCTCGGTCTAATGCCAACTGTTGCTCGCCAACGGAAGGGACATGATGTGCACTGCTAATAGAAGAAGAATGGATATGAAGACGAAGAGAAGGAGGGAATTAGGGGAGGTACTTTATGTAACAACCTCTTACTAATGTATTGTGTCATGATCTTTTATAGATTACTGTGGTAACAAATACACATCAGAAATTCTGTATGACAGACATGCATAACAATAACACACTTGATGAGTTAAACTCATATTAACTGCTGATGATGGAGGGGGAAATGGTACAAACTATGAAAACCCCACCCAACAGAAGTTAACTGAACACAATACTCAACACAGCACTCCACCCAACACCACAACCACAACAGGAACAGGAACATGATTGATAATGGGGCGAAGAAGACAAATAGTTGATTTGGGAGGTACAGATAAACATTTAAACACACCATGCAACAATGAAGGAGATGATGAAGATGTAATGTATGTCATTTGTAAAAATGCCTCTTGTCCTTGTCTTGATCTTGCATTATTTGCTTGACTTCAATGACCCAAGGAACAACACATCCTCACTCTTATCTATGTCTGATTGTACCCTTCTCACTGAACCAAAAGTACACTGAGAGAATGCATACAGCAGGTACCAACTGATGGCAGGTGCATGCAGTGAAATGATGTCTGACCCCACACAAATTAACACAACAACACTTCTTCTGATCTTATTCTTTCTGTTATGTTGTTCTCATACTTATGACATGCTGCAAAAATTACTTTGGTAGGATTGTACATACCTCTGTAAATTTTAAACAGTGATGTCCACGGTGGAAACCAGACCAGAAGAGGGAGGCAGATGAAAGAAGATGTCCCAAACATGAGATGGTAGAGACCTCAGGCCCTGACCAGAGAATGAGAAGCCTTCAGAATAGCTTTAGCACAGACTGAAGGGGATCCAGCAGTCGATGGACCCAGGCTCAACTCACTCCAACCACTCATAGGTGACCTTTCATATGTTTAAACCCAAAACCACCCAGAGGACTGATGACAACACACACATATCTTTTTATAGAGTACTAAGAATGATTAGAAAACTTTAGTCTCACATAAAGATGCTTTTCTATAAGACATTGTGATCATTTTGATTATTATGCTTTATTGATGGACTGATTATTGACCATGATTTGTATTGGCACATGTGTAACTATCACCATGAACTGATGTGCCAAAATGTGTAATGATCAATCAATAGGCCAAAAGAAAATCAGGCCAGTCAATAAATTTATACACTGTTATTGAAGTTCCCAATTTCATTACAGTCCATCCTGTCTGTTGAAATCTCTGTCTTATTTGTGTGGACAAGTCATCAATGTGTTTCATTGTTTGTGAAATAATTAATTATCTGACAATCTAGCTCAAAAATGAATTCTATAACAAAAGAGTAAGGAGGAGACTCTGGACCTTTTAACTGTTCATGACCCATGTTTCCTTGCACCTGGTTCACCCTGAGGAAATCTTTTTAGACATTTTCACAGATTGAATGGGGGTTCGAGAGCTATTATGTTTCAGGTGAAAAGGGCATAGTCAGATCTATTTGTTCATTGTTTCCCAATAAGAGGACCACTTACTCCTAGACAAAACAACCAAAAATGAGTCTGTAAAAGATCAAGGGTCGTATTCTTGGTTTATTTACATATTGGAAGAGGATGGGGCCCAACTTCTAAAATTAGAATATGGGTGAGGCACAGCAGTGAACCCAGTCCCTTCAGAATATACGACAAACACATTGGCAAGAAGACCAACACAAGTCATCCAATGGTTTCCTCTGGACGGATTCATCATCATCATCACGGTCTGCCATGTGTAGCACTTCAGCCCCATACCAGTCTGTAATCATGTATGTCTTATATAAGCCATATGTCCTGACCTCTGTTGATGTCAAATGTATGTTATATGTTAGATCCTGAATCCATCTACTCTATTGTATTCCACTTCTTCGTCTTCGTGTACACTTCGCCGCAATAATGATCTTTTCGTTACTGATTACCATTGACTAATTAATATATTTCGAGGAAGAGAAATTGTAAAAGCATTATCTAAAATGCATTATCTAAACTGTATGGGGAAAATATAAGATCTTCTGCACATGGTTAACACTTTGAAGACGCAGAGAATGAAACAAGGGAGAACATCAAGTTCAATTTGAATTTTAAAAAATTTTTTTAAATAAAAATAAAAGTTAGATGCATATCCTTTACAGGACGTAGCAGTCAACCCCAGCATTTATTGGCTGTTCTTAATTCCTGGAAAAGTTTACGTTCAGCAGTTTCCCATTGCTTTCTGAACGACCGGCAACCATACCATGTCATAAAATAACCAACGTAAGGCGGTCTGCTGCCAAATCGCCCACAGCAGGTTTCGAACGCGGGTATGTGGGATTACGAACTGTGTCTGTAACTATTTCGCCACGGAGCGGACATTAATTTCAGTGGCACAACTTACACATTGACTCCACTTAACACACGTTCCATGGTTCAATTGTCTAGTTGGTATTTTCACACATGCTAGGAGATTTGACAGTGAAATAACAAACAAAATGTCAAATAGCGAGCCCAGTGACATATCAACTGGCACAGTTACTCAAGAATCCGTACATCCTTACAGAAGCCAAGTGATAAATAGCATACTGCTACCAATATTCTGCTATCTGTGCCAAACACGGGAACAGGTTAAACCACAAGAGAGGACACTCACTAACGTAACGTGACATGTGTAAGATACATGGGCTCCTCGAGCAGAGATATAATAAGACATGTCAACTTCAGAAAATAGTGATTTAAATCCCTAAAATGAATTTATACAGTGACACACTTATCTTAGGTAAAGCGAAGGCAATTCACCACTTTATGTTTGCAATCAACAAATCTATGACCACAAAGCTACAGAAAGGATCAAAAGGAGATGATAGGCTCTATCAAAGGCACAATCCTGACGAAGGCCAGGCAACATATTTGGCTAAAGATCCAAAACTTTACGTCCTCCATTCCGTGAATTAATATTACATATGGCCACAAGCCATCTCTCATGTGGAAATATACAATAGAATAGATGCAACCACCACATATAACGTTCCAGTTAATTACTTTGTTTACCTAAAGCAGCAGTTTTTAAAGCAGCAGTGCTGGTGGACATAGTAGTCGTTGTAGGGGCGATCGATGTGGACACTCGTTGATGACTTCCACTTTTCTGGTCAATCGCAGGTGGCCATTCAGGTCCATCATAATCTTGAAACAACGGATAATCTAGAAGATCCCCTGATGTAAAAGGTGGCTCTGAAAGCCAGATATAAACATATGTAATTCAAAATATTGTAAAATATGTTTTGCTATCATGTCCTTTTATAAAGTGTCACAGATACAGTGTATTTTCGACTAACTGATATGGGTTTGTGCAAGTAACAGATGAATAGTTTTCAGACGGTGTAACACGATATCTCTGAGAAAGTAAAGCTTGTTGACGTGATGCTGACCATCTCACTTTTTGTTAACAATACACCAGTCAACAAACTCGTATTTGACTATTACCTCTTTGACCATAACAAATGTAATAGTCAACTCGTGTTGCAAAAACATTATATATATATGTATTATATATTTTCTAAAGATAAACAGAAATTGATAACTGAAGAAATCTTAAAACTAAATGACACAAGAAACGAAAGTTTAAAACAAGAACGATATGAAAAGATAAGTGAAGAGGTCAACAACGCAATACAAATAACAGTAAAGATAGATGTAAAACAGGAGGGTATAAACAACGCAATACACATAAGAATAATGATAGATGTGAAAGAGAAGGGTACAACAACGCAATACAGATAAAATTAATGGTAGTGAAACTGGTTAAACGAGCAGTGCAACAAAACCGAAAGAAGTTCTATTAAAGATACAGAATATACCCATATACAAATTTGTGAGTTGACAGGAAGAAAAGCAAGAGCAAAACAAAACAAAAAAAAACATGAAAAAATAGGAAAGGTATTAACGGAAACAGGTGCTATAATGAAGAGATGGAATGAGAAGAGAAGAAAGATACATATTGGGAAAATAGCAGAATTAACAGAAGGATGTAACGTAGAAGACCAGCCAATTCTAAAATAATAAGTCAGCGAAGTTATCAAGCACACGAAGGAAGGAAAAACAGCTGGACTACATAGGATCATAATAGAGGAATTAGAAATACTAACAGAGTTTGAAATAGAAATATTAACAACACTATTGAACGCTATTTTCAACTGTGAATATATACGTAAAGATAGGTCGAAATGTATACTTATAGCTTGTTGAAAAAGACCATGGGGGGGGGGAAGGGGGGGGGGGGGGTTTATTGCAACAACAAAAATTCGTACAATAAACCTCATAAACCATGCCACAAAACTTCTAACGACAAGAACCAGAAGGAAAATAAAGATGGAAATTAGTGAAGAACGGTATGAATATATGAGAGGGGGGGGGGGGGTGGTGCAAACAACGCAATACAGATAACAAAAAAGAAAGATGTAAATGGGGAGGGTATAAACAAAGCAATACATACGAGAACAATAATGGTAGTGAAAGTGCAAAAAGAACTACGACTGTTAATTATTGTCGTAATTATTTTTTTTTTTTTAGCATATCCTTTACAGGACATCGATGTCAACACCAGCATCTTTCAGCTGTATGTTAATATCTTGGCAAGATTACGCTCAGTAGTTTGCCATTGCTTTCCGAGCGGCCGGCTCACATACCCCGTAAGTTACCGATGCGATTCTAACCACTGCTGATTCTCACCGTCATCACGTTAACGACGAGAGTATACGAGATTACGGAGAAAAGTCATAACCTCTAAGCCACGAAGCCGGCATTGTCGTAATAGAGAGTGTAAAATATGACGTTCGTTTAATATCAAGAAAACAGATTCAATGGTTATTTCAAATAAAAAGATACTATCACATTGTGGTATAACAATACAAAGGAATATTCTGAATCATGTCAATAAATCCCAATATTTGGGGAGGAATAATAACATAATATGAAAGATGAGTGACTAAGATCAAAGGCAGAATAGGACTAGCAAAGGTTGCATTTTTAAAAAAAAGAAGAAATATCCTATGCAATAAATCACTGTAATTGAATGTCTGGATGAGACTACTGAAATATTATACAGACCTTGCTCTGTTAGTTACATATCCTTTACAGGACATCGCAATTAACCCCAGCATTTTTGGCTGTTTGTGATCTCTTGGCAAGTTTACGTTCAGTAGTTTGTCATTGCTTTCTGAACGACCGGCACCCATACCATTTAATTAAAAATAAACGCAATGCGGTCTGCTACCAACTCGCCAGAACTGTGTTTGGAACGTGGTATGCGGGATTACGAACTGCGTCCCTTAACCCTTTGATGCTGATTGTGATACTTGCTGCAAAGGTTAGATTGAGAACAAAGAGAATCTATACAGCTAAACAAAAATCTATCCCCAGATTAATATTATTAACACCAAAGATCCTGATAAGTGTTTTGAGTTCCAAACAGCAACATGAAGACGCTCTCACTGATACATCAGAAAATTGTCCAGAAAGTTAAAAGGCAACGCTTTATAAAACAGAGGCAAAAGTTTATGGCACTGTGGATCATACGAGACAGGTCTGGTTGCCACAAACAGCCAGACACTGCAGCCCTTGATTGATAGAAAGAAAATATATCTCTTAAAAATGAAGAAAAGAACAATGCGAAACACTCTCACTGAGCTGAAACAAGCTAGGAAGAATGTGGAAAACGCAGCCAGGTTGTGTGCAAACGACTATTGGATCCAGTTATGCGAATGCATTCAAAATGCAAGTGATTAAGGAAACATCAGAGGCATGTATGAATGGATAAAGAAAGCCAGCGGTCCAATAATTAAAAGAAGTGCACCATTGAAAATCTTAACTGGAGAAATCCTCACTGGTAAGAAACAGCAGATGGATAAATGGGTAGAGCACTAATTGGAGCTTTATTCAAGCGAATCTAAACTGGCGGATGATGCCATCAAAGTTATAGAGGCTCTGCCAACTCGTGTCCACCTGGACATACTTTCCGCCATTACGGAAGTTAAGTGTGCTATTAACTTCTGCAAGGATCCGAGTAAAGATGGAATTCTAAGAGAGGTTATCAGAAGGAGCAAGACACATTCACTCTACAGATTCACCAGCTATTAGAACCATGCTGGCAATGGACATGTTTTACAGGATTTCGAAGATTCAAGCATCAAAACACTGTACAAGAACAAGGGGATCGGAGTGACTGTAACAACTGTAAGGGTATCATCCCATTGTAATGTATCGTTGGGAAAATATTTGGCAGAATTGTTCTGCGCAGACTTCAAGTCATAGGAGATCATCTCTATCCTGAATGACACTGTGGTTTTTAACGGAACCATTCTACCATTGATATGATATTCTCAGTCAGACAACTACAATACAAATTCCATGAACAGAATCAACCACTGTATATTGCTTTCATCTACCTTACAAGGGTATTTGATTTGGCCAATCGTGAGAGTCCTGTTCAATGCGCTGAACAAGGTCGGCTACCCGCCGATACTTCTGTTTATCGTGGAATCGTTCCTCAAAGGCATCGAGAGCATAATCACATTTGATGGTGCATCTTCATAAGAGTTTGGAATCAAGAGTGGAGTTGATTAAGGTTGTGTACACTCTCCTACCCTCTTTACAATATAGTATTGAAATATGATTTTTTTTATCAGGCTGATGGTATATACACTTACTCACACTCAGACGGCGGCCTCTTCAATTCTCAGAGATTGAAGACACAGACCAAAATAAGGAGAGTATCGATCAGAAAGTTGCTGTTTTTGCAGATGATGCTGCAATCACTACCCACTCAGGGGAAGAATTACAACGCCTACTGTCAGCATTCACCAATGCTAGTTATGAATTTAGTTTAACAATTAGCTAAACGATTACACAATTGTGGTTAGCCCAAGTGAATAGCAGACTCCTAGGCATAACTAAGTAATTTCTGAAACATATGACTATTTGTTTTGTAAATTTTAGTTACAAGGATTCATTACGCTGCCTCATTATATGTTGAACTTCTTTTGTGTCTTCATTATTCAAACATAATTAACACACGATACGCGCTTGGTATACAGAATAGCTAACCACGCATAGCGCGTTGATTGGGACATTAACAGTTGGTAAGCGTCACAAAATGTACTATCCCGTGTGAATGTTTTCAATTCTTCAGTTATATGATATTTTATAATTAAAAATACACCTTATGATCGGAATGAATAAAACATTAGAAATAAATACTTAGCGGATGTAAAACCATCGCTGCACTATACTGGTGTCCGGTCTGCCTAGGGAAAACCATTCCCCAACTACTCCTCTGTCTGGGCCGCTGAAGGAAATCTGCATCTTCAAATGCCGATTCCACAGCTGTCTCTGGGCTGTCTGGCTTTGTTACAACCATTGACGTCAGTGGAGTCACAAACTTGTACTGTCAGGAACACGATTTGAAAGCAATTGTCAGCAGATAAGAATGATGAATTTAAGTATTGTTTTATTACAAATCATCATCAACATCATCATCCTGTGGTCATAATTTAATAGACCAAGTGAACACGTTCTGTAAAATATAACATATCAAAGAAGGCCTCTGAAAATAACCAAGACGCAAAAGAAACTATTTACCTGCTCATAACCTAAAACATGAAGAAACACAAAATGGAGTATTAGAGGACACGATACTGTTGAACAGAGGAAAGGATAGAACAAGGACAGCATTGAGAATACAGACATGCATAGGTCTATCAATGCACGCATACAAGTACATTGAATTAAAGAGCGTGGCATAAACTAGGAAACCATGGGAAGAAATTAATAAGGGAGCCTCACGATAAGGCTACGAACTGAAATACTTGACAGTGATGATGGCGATGATGATTTCCTCTGTCTCTTTTGCCTTCTTTCCAACATTATGGTTTTTAACACACACACACACACACACACACACACACACACACACACACACACACACACGCACGCACGCACGCACTCACGCACGCACGCACACACAAAAAGAGAAAGAGAATTTGATCTATATGCACTAAAGAGTGAAGAGATAAAAGATAACGTAGAGGTCAAGAACAGATTTGATGCTTTCTGTAAATTCTCTTTATAGATGTCAGTCACCAATGTTAAATATTCGAGAACTCAGTAAGCCAGGCTTCAGAAACAACTATCCCAAAAATAATGATGATGGGACGTAAGAAATGGATGACGAAAGACATAATAAAACTAACGGACAAAAGAAGAAATAACAAAAATAACCATTGAAAATATTAAGAGATTCACAGGAAAATTAGGAAATTGCGCAGAGACAAAAAAGGACGGCTTTGGAAAAACTGCAGAGAAATTGATAACCAACAAAACATCTGGAATACCAAAATAATGCACAAAAGATTTCATGGCATCACTAAGAAACAAACACACACACGAACGGGTTGCCTAAACACCAAAAATGGTAAAATTGTAATAGAAAAGGGTCAGATTTGAAATGCATGCTCATATTATTTGAAAGACCTTTATAATGATACAAGAGAGGACCAGTATGATGTTCTGAATAACAATGAAGGATCATCAGTTTTGAGGACGGGTCTTCAGACTGCTCTTAACCATATGAAAATAGGCAAAACCAAAGGTCCAGACAAAATCACATCAGAAATGATCAATGCCTTAAAATAATGTGGAATAGACCAAGTCACCAGATTGCTGAACAATGCAAAATTTAAAATAGAAGTCACTGCAGCTAACACCCTCCGAAGTCGGAGAGTATGTCGTATTATATCTATGTGTCATCCCTGGGGTGAGGGGAATCAACACCAACATTCTTTTAACCCCATATCAATAGCTTGAGGATCTCCCAGCTTTCTGTCCACAACACCCCGTCAGTCCCTGGATCGCGCTCTCTCTCTCTCTCTCTCTCTCTCTCTCTCTCTCTCTCTCTCTCTCTCTCTCTCTCTCTCTCTCTCTCTCTCTCTCTTACTACTGAACCAAGCCCCCTCTCATTCTTTTCCCAAAAACACACTACACAACACTGGCTCTAACAAAAACAACAAATTAGTTTAATAGAGAAAAGTGTCATGTATGTGCAAAGTGTATGTGAAGAATGTCTGTCGTATAATCTAGTGTGTATGTAGAGTCAGACCTAATAGATCAGGAGCAAAGTCTGTTTCATCACTGTACTGGCCACACAACAGCACCATATATGATGGACAGAAGACCTCACCCAACTGATGTGTCTCTCAGGCCAAGTGTCGACTTCCTCCGATAGCTCTTGGACAATCCGGATGCTTGGTCATCAATAGTGGAAACAGTCCAATATTGATCATCAATCTAACACACACAGTGTAACTACTCTGTTCGTAAAAGTTCTGTGATCAGAGAATCCTAAAAATACTGCTACTGTCACTTTTGAAAACTCAATGTTAGTATTTAACTGTTCCTAGGAATTCACCAATTGTAACTCAAAATGTTAATTTTCCCGGTATTTATATCTACTAGTGTTCCTGGTACAGGTGTTATTGTCAGTGTCTTGATTTTACTGTGATGTAAACTATCACTCAGGAAACACACTTAAATAACCATCGTTTCCTGCTCAGCAGAGGCCAGGTTCCTGCAGACCCTCTGGGTTATGGGCCCAGTGCAAAAGCCTCTTAGTAAACTCTGCCTTCAATATTCGAGCCATGACTTTTCTTCTAGCTTCTTGGTAAACCTAGTGGAATCTGTTGAAGAGAGAACACGCCTGGTGAGAGCAACCCGATTCCGACCTTTATTAGGTGAGTGTAGGCCGACGGCAGCACTCAGATATATAACAGAGAACCAACCTCTGTCTTAAGGCCGAGGAGCTCATCACATCGGTCTGAGTCATGGTAAGACCAGGAAAGACTAGAGGAAAAGGGCAGAAACCCAGTATATACCCTACTGGAAGATCCTACCATTTGACATTTCCCCCATCCCCCCAACCATCCTCAATCTCCCTAAATATGATCCCACTACATTGTCCTTAACTCACTGAGTTAAATGATATCTCACACCAGCTAGTTAAAGCTACGCGACAGGCTACTGTTGCCGACGCTCTTATAATACGTTCTATCAACGCACATTACTACACTCGATTCCTAAGAATAATCCAATGTAGGTTTATTTCATTAATTACCATATATTTATTCCGGTTTGAAAATTGGGACTACTAAATCACACGAAGGTAACATGTCCGCCAATGTAAATCGACAGAAGACACTGTAATCCCTCTCCAGAATCAAACTCGGAATAACACACACGTCTTAGTTGTTTCACAACATTTGGTCGACTTCCCCAAAGTTGTTTATCCCACCGGTTTTAATACTGGGTCTGAGTGACGTCACAAAACTGTCCAGACACTAGACAGTCTAGAAGCTATTTTTCTCTCTCCGTTTCCGACTTAATGTCAACAACTGGCTGGTTGTCCCTTTCATCTGGGAATTTGTCTCCGGTACTTCAAAAAGTCTTACCGGTCTGTAATCTAGAGAATTCTTGTCCCCACAACAAAAGATCCTGCCGACTTACATCCAGACAGTCCGTCTACCACATCAAAGGATGGCTGCCGCCTGCAGATGTATGGCGCGATAGTCTTCCCTCGATCAACCACACATTAAAGAATGCCGACTGTTTGTAGACGTTTGGTGCGACATTCTGTCATCGATCGACCTCCAAGATTTTATGTGACAGAGTATCTGCCTGCAAGGCGAGGAACCACCAGTCTGCACACCAATAAGTCAGACATGGGACAACGGATACTCACGCACACCTCAGTCCTGTATGACATCACGCTGATGTTGGACAACAAGATGTCTTCATCTAACATCATGTGTCTTCATCTAACATCAGGACTTCACGCTGCATTTCATAGCCAGCGAACGCAAGCAAGCAAGTAAGCACTGCAGCTAACTATTTATGTATATCAATTTATGGTTCAATCTTCAGACAGACTTTGCAAATGAAAATGCCAGAATGTAAAACAAGGGTTTCCCCCTAAATTGGCCGTAGTTCATGAGCTCAAAGAACCCATTCAAAAGAGCACTTTTCACACAACTGTTAATCCAAAACATTCTTTGCTATATACAATATTTCAACCCTACCCC